>SNVD02005031.1:0-215630 GCA_013180625.2 Boswellia sacra
TCAGGTTGCATATATATATATATATATATATATATATATATATACATATATATATGTACGTATGTAATCACAGTAAGCCTAGATTCACTATATGTCTAGCATCTCTGTAATCACTATATAAGCCTAGATTCAAAATCCATCATAAGCATACTTGGGACTTAGCAAGTTATGAGTTATCTAGATTCTTTTCGTTCTTGTGAGAATTTTTTTTATATGGTTAATTATTTCCTTATGAGATGAGTATATATAGATCGACGTGAGCATCAGAATTTCAAACACCTGCTGCAGCATCGATTATGAGGACCGGGCAGCACCAAACTTTCCCAACTTCTATCAAATTCTTGACGAAGCCTAAGCCTGTATTTTATTTGGCTTTAGATCGATCTCAGGAGATCACACATATTCTTAAAAATGGTCATGGTCAAGAAATCAAAGTGCTGCTATTGGCTTTGTTGTTTGGTTGTATCCAGCTTGCTTCTGCTTTTGTAGTAAATGAATTTCTACATTAATTATTCTCTTATCTTTAATCTTATATTCTCTTCACTTTCTAAAATTTTAAGCCGACAAACACATGTTACCATATTCATCCATTGAAAGGAATAGTGTTCTTGATATTTAGCTAAAATAGTTGTTCTTTTTTAATGCAACCACATATCAAACCAAACCAGTGTATTTTATAAACATCTTCCCATCACCCAAATCGAAATTAGGATAATTATCCGCAAATAACCAAAAGTAAATCTGATCACTTTTTAGTAACAAATGGAAAATTGGATTTTAAATATCGTCTCTTCACGATACTGATCAATCATCATCCGCTTATTGAATAGACATGCGCAGAAGGCATTCACGTGTTTGTAGATGCGCTCATATTTGCAGGACTTTTTTTTTATACTTTATTCTACGGAATCTCATTCTCGTTTTGTTTCCAACCTTTTATTCTTCCACAGATTTCATTTCACTCTCAAAAAATTCTCATGATTTTTTTTTATTTTATTTATTTTTAATTAAACCAAAAAAAATCAAAATCTCTTCTAACATCTCGCAACTTGTGGCCAATATTTATGCCAGTAAGGCGAACGTTGAAGCTTCTTTTGGTTGGGAGGACGAGGAATTTAAAAAGAGAAAACTTTTAACGGACAAATTTTAACTGTAATAGTTCTGTAACCTCTTATTTTGTGATGATTCTGAGCTATAGTTTATAGTTAAGGGCCTCTCTAACATTTCAAGAAGTTGGAAACAAGAATATATTCAGTAAAAATTTAATTCCAAACTTTTAAGTTAAAATTTTAACTTGAAAATTCGATTATATCCAAGAACATTACGTCAATATAATGACGCAATATATATGTACGTAAACCACAACAGAAAATAGAGAAGAGAATAGATGAGACGAATTGATGAAGATAATTAATCATGCACCCTTCTTTTCTTCCGAATTTTTTCCATTCTAAGGTGGGGCTAGGGCCTTATCTTCACCGTCAAGAACACATCAATAGATTCCCTTGTTTGTGAACTGCTTTCTGGTTTTCCATTCACTACACACAAAATGATTCCCAGACCACCTCTCAACATTCATTCGAATGCGATACACTTAAACACTTACAGGGAATAAAATGCATTATAATTGAGGATTATTCTACAGACAAGGATCTCCTCCTCTTCTCATTTCTACCTCATTTGTTTACAAAGGTGTGATTGATGGTTTTAGAAAATGAATTTATAAAGAGCAAAAATAAGTACACATCTTAATAATCCATTAATATAAAAATCTACGTGTCAATAAATCCTCAAAAGTTGAGGCCAAATTAGAGGATCCGAAATTTTTTTTTTACTGGCCAGACCCACAATTAATGCCAATAGAGACATACATTGATTTCATGCTTCACAATCAGATTATAAATTAACTTAATGATAACTTTTTTTTTTTGTTGGAAAAAGAATTCTGAATGAATTGGAGAGTTCCTCAGTTAGCGAACAAATGGTTGTAAAACTCATCATGATTGGCCAAAAAGACATTGGCTTGAGTATACTCTCGTGATCTCCCTATAGGGGATATATTGTAATGTTGACCAAAGGCTTCTTTCCATATTGGAAAAAGAATTTGGAGACAACTGTAGCTTAGTTTCCTTATATGCCTAACATGATGGGATCTTGTGGTTCTCAGTTACCTGATTCAAGTTGTCTTCTTCAAGAAGTAGGAAAAGTAAAAAGAATAGGAATCACAATTTTAAAGCTACATATAATAAGCATCTTTAGGGATATGGGAAGAGTGGTGAAAAAGAAATTTAAACAATATCAAGATTGAGCAGGTGCAATGAAAATAATTTCAGGGCTCTATTAATATTGAATATTTAGTGTGTATCTTGTACCCTTATGATGTAACAAACTCGTCTGTCATCTGTGGATATGGGCAGTTGATACGTATTTCTTTATTTGATGTGATTTATTATTCACATATTAGTAGGCTTGATATTTAATATACGTGTGCATAATTTCTTACATTACAATGCTATATAAGCACACGTATTTTCATTTCATGTAAAAAAAAAAAAAATGACAACTCCCATTGGGAATTTATTGATTGAAAGAACAAGCTTTAAACTGTTTTTAAAGCGCTGGAAGGACCAAATTATGCTACGAAGTACAAGCATACTACAATAGTAGACGCAACAGTTTTCATATCTTCCACTGGCATTCAATCCATTGTCATAATTTTAAGCCACTCTTTACTTAAACTTTACACGTGAGATTTAAATTTAAGTGGTTTCTTAACAGCCCAGCTCAGTACGCTAGCTATCCTAAAAATGGAAATATTTGTCACCCACCGAACTCGTTAACCATCTTCTTCTCAAGATTCATTGACTCTATTATCTCATCTAGTCTCCTTCTGTCTTTCTCTCTTCCTGTCTCTAGCACATTTTTTCTAGCCAATATTCCATTATTTTACTGCTTTCTTAGTTCACCACCATACACGACTATTTTGTGCTTGTTGTTTAATCCCTGCATATATATAACTGAGCCTACAGTTTGAGGTTCTCTCTGAAATGACTTCGTACAAGTTTCCATGGATATTTTCTCACTGTTGGCTACTTTCCCTTTTGTTGTTTAATGCTCAAGGTGATGGCTCAGTAGTCTCTGTGAAGTTCTTGAAAGCTCCTAGTTCATTTTCACCTCTTAACTGGGCCACATTCTCGTTTGAGGTCTCGGTGGATGGAAATGAGGTTCCTGTGGGGGGAAGTGACCCTTGCAATGGCTCTAATATCACTTGCAAGGTTTGATAAAACCTTAACAGTTGTACTGTTTTGGCCACTTTATGATGTAGTAGTATTATAATTTTTTTTTTTTTGTTTAATCTTTTAATTTGTAAAAGCTTCCCTCTGTTTACAATTCTAAGCAACTGTTGCCTATTACAGTTGTCATTACAACATGGTATTTTTGCTTTTGAAATGGTCATTAGCAACTGTTGCCTATTACTGTTGTCAATGCTATATATGTCATGCATGCAGCTGGATGATGGGATTACTACAGATTGTGGACGTAAGATGGTTTCATACACAGGATTGATGGATGGAAGTCATAATTTTGAGGTCTGCAGCGTCGGATCACCAGGGGTTGGCTGCTCTAGCTATCAATGGATTGTTGGTTAAGAAGCCTAACTTGAACTTTTTCAAGTTCTTTTTGTATTCTTCCTCCATTTCATAGATCAACTCTGCTTAAAAGACTCATTATTGATTAAAATAGTACACTATGTACATCTTTGGATGTTGTCTCTTGAAGATGGAAATGTTGGAGACACTGGGTTTTTTTTTTTTTTTTTTATTTTGTCGAACACCTTGAAATAGAAGTAGGAGCACGGTATTATTTGATCTGAGATTTAGGTTGGATTGTTTGGCAAATGTCCTGATAATAGTTTCATTCTGCTCCATGGCCTAACTTCAGTTGTATCTCATTTTTGCAGATACTGTTGCCCCAACGGCTTATATAACCTCACCATCATCTTTTACAAATGCTATGAATGTCTCTGTAAATATTTCCTTTACGGAGCCCTGTACCGGTGAAGATGGTAAAGATGGTTTCAGTTGTTCTTCTGTGAATGCCTGCAACGTGAGTACATTTGAAGTTGTACAACTTTTTAGCAGCTATTGCAGTAGTTATGGTTTGTTAACTAAAAGCAGTCAAATCCATCAAATTTTCAGTTGCTGGTGTACGGTGAGGGCCTAGTTATACCATCTTCACTTGTCACTCTGGTCCCAACACGCAAATATAACCTTCTTGTGGGTTTATCATCTATGGTTCAGTACGGGAATGTGACGTTGGTAATGGATAATAACTTTTGCACTGACAAAGCTGGGAACAAATTTACAAGGGCAGAAAATTCGACTTTTAATGTCAATTTTGGTAGTTCTGTTCATTTTTCTAAGGATCATGTTAGGAGATTGAACACTCCTACCGCAGCTCAAATAAAAGACAAGAAACAAATTGTTATGTTAGAAATAACAATTTGGGTGGCACTGCCCTCCACAATAAATAAAATAGACAACGTGGGCGGCTCAAATAAACACAACCTTCGCATGCATTCAATAAATAAATTAAAGGCACTTAAAGAAAATAAAGACACAAATATTTAACGTGGTAAAACCCTCAATTTGAGGGAAACCTCCACGGGACAAGACCGAAAATATTTCACTATAAAGAAAAATATTACAATCTCTCTCACAATTAGAATGGAGGAGATTACAAGGGAGGAAGAAGAGAAAAGCTTAATACATAAGCTTGGTACAATTTTTAAGGGGAGGAGGAAGGCTTTATTATATAGTCTTAACCTCTCCCTTGAATTTGGTTTCCCACCGATGTGGGATTGGGTGAAAGGCAAAATGCCTTCAATCTCCTACATATCTCTCACCATCTCCCACTTGTAAGGCATTTTTTTTTGTGGTTTTTTCCTTTCTCCGTTTTCGTGGCCTTCATCGTGGTTGTTTTCTCTATCATGCTTTGCTCACTCTGAGGCTCTAACAGGCCACAAGACGTCCCTTAAAAGACAATAAAATACAACTAACAAACGCATAGATGAACCTTGTCAGGCATTGATTTGGTTTTTTGGTTAAATGCATCTATCTGCCTATGTTGT
This sequence comes from Boswellia sacra, assembly GCA_013180625.2. Taxonomy (NCBI): domain Eukaryota; kingdom Viridiplantae; phylum Streptophyta; class Magnoliopsida; order Sapindales; family Burseraceae; genus Boswellia; species Boswellia sacra. Next base: position 5,132 of record SNVD02005031.1, read on the forward strand.
CCTGCGGTTAAGGTGTGGATTTTCTGGCATATTATCCACTATTTTCCGTCTTCTTAACTACCTACTAACTACTTCTCGTACATAATGATATTGAACTCCTATGTGCTTCATTCTTGAATGAAAGGCTGGATTCCTTGCGATATGCAAGGCACTCTGACTGTCACAAAATAAAGAAATCTTCTCTTGTTTGTGCCCAAGTTCCTCCAATAACCTTTTGATCCAAACAGCTTCCTTGCAAGCTTATGTAGCTGCCATATACTCTGCTTCTGTTGTAGATAGAGCCACAACAGTTTGAAGTTTAGATACCCAGCTCACAGCACCTGTCTCTTATACACATCTAGATGTGTATAAGAGACAGTGTAAACACATAGCCTGTAGTGGACTTCCTTTTGTCAATATCTCCTGCAAAATCTGAATCAACATAGCCCTTGACAATGAACTCTGATCCTCCATAGCATAGTGCAGCATCAGAGGTTCCTTTGATGTATCTAAGGATCCTCTTAACATAATTCCAATGCTCTCTCCCCGGATTAGCCATGAATCTACTGACCGCTCCCACTGCTTGTGCAATGTCTGGTCTTGTACAAAGCATAGCATACATTGGGCTCCCTACTACTGATGCATACGGTACTCGAGACATTTCCATCCTCTTCGCTTCATTGCTAGGACTCATACTTGAGGATAATTTATGATTAATAGGAAATGGGGTGGAAATTGGCCTACAATCTTGCATGTTGAAGCGACGCAAGATTTTTTTCAAATAGTTCTTTTGAGATAGCCAAATCTTCCTGTTTTTTCTGTCTCGGTGAATTTGCATCCCTAGAATCTTGTTTGTCGGTCCTACATCCTTCATTTCAAAATCCCCTAGCCAATTGTGCCTTTAATTCTTGGACCTGATCTTTGTTAGTGCCTGTTACCAACATATCGTCCACGTACAACAGCAAAATGATAAAGTCTTTCTCAAACCTCTTGTAATAAGTACAATGATCTGAACTGAGTCTGTTGTACCCAAGGCTGATGATGAATGAATCAAATCTCTTGTACCAACAACTTGGCGCCTGTTTTAATCCGTACAGAGATTTGGTCAACCTGCAAACCAAGTTTTCTTTTCCTTCTTTAACAAAACCTTCCGGTTGGAGCATATAAATTTCTTCTTCAAGTTCTCCATGAAGAAACGCAGTTTTTACATCTAACTGCTCTAAGTGTAAGTCAAAAGTAGCACACATAGCCAAAACTGCTCGAATTGTTGTAAGTCTTACCACAGGAGAGAATATCTCATTGAAATCAACTCCTTCTTTCTGAGCATATCCTTTGACCACCAGTCTAGCACGATACCGCTCCACTTGATCATTCCCATCACGTTTGATCTTGTAGACCCATTTGTTTCTGATGGCTTTTCTTCTATGTGGTAGTGGCACAAGATCACATGTCTTGTTTTTGTCTAAAGCTTCCATCTCTTCATGCATTGCTGTCATCCATAGAGATGCATCAGAACTTTTTATAGCATCCTGAAAGGTGGAAGGCTCCCCATCTTCTGTTAGGAGACAGTATGCAACATTGCTCGCCATCACATATTCTGAGTGCCAAGAAGGTTCCCTTCTTTCTCGAGTTGATCGACGAACTTCAGGTGCTTCAGACTCGACTGGTTCTTGATCATCATGTTCTGGTATTGCTTCAGAAGAAACTGTTTCTTCCTGTATTGATACAGTCTCAACATTTTTCTTCGTGCTATCACTTTCTTCACATTTAAACATGTCTTCTATAAAGACAACATCCCTGCTGATAACAATCTTATGGGCAGTAGGATCCCATAAGCGATACCCCTTTACTCCATCAGCATATCCCAAGAAGATACATTTCCTGGATTTTGGATCCAGCTTCGTTCTTTCTTGGTCATGATACATCACATAAGCAGGACATCGGAAAATATGAAGGGAGGAATAATCAGTTGGCTTACCAGTCCACATCTCCATAGGTGTCTTCATCTCAATTGCTGTTGATGGAGACCTATTTATCAAGTAACAGACTGTAGTGGCTGCTTCTGCCCAAAATGTCTTGGGTAGACCCGCAGTCCTTAGTAATGCTCTCATTTTTCTGCGAGAGTTCTATTCGTCCGCTCTGCCACTCCATTTTGTTATGGTGTGTAAGCAACTGTCTTCTGCCGTTTCACACCTTCTTTACTACAAAATGTGTCAAACTCCTTGTTGCAGAATTCTCTCCCATTATCTGTCCTCAAACACTTGATCCTTTTTCCGGATTCAAGTTCCACTTGTGATTTGAAGGCTTTGAATACAGGAAATACATCTGACTTTTTCTTGATGACATATACCCAACATCTCCTAGAATAATCATCCACAAACAATACAAAGTAGTTTGCTCCTCATAGGGACGTAACTGGTGATTCCCAAACATCAGAATGAATCAAGTCTAGAATGTTTTTACTCCTAGCAATAGATCTGCTAAAACTCAGTCTACTCTGCTTGCTAATAACACAATGCTCACAGAATGGTAAACTTACAGTTTTGATTCCAGGAAGCAGTTTTTGATCAGAGAGAATCTTCAAACCCTTTTCGGACATATGGCCAAGTCTTTGATGCCATATCATAGACAATTCTTCTCCAGAACTAGCAACCGCTGTTTCTGCCTCCTGAACCGTTTCTCCATGGAGCATGTATAGGTTAGCAGCAATCTTTTCTGCCTTTATCACCACAAGTGCGCCTCTGACAACCTTCATGATCCCATTTTTCGTATGGAATTCACATCCGAGGTCATCCAACTGTCCCATCGATAGCAAATTTTTCTTCAAGCCAGTCACATGTCGTACATCTTGGATAGTGCGAATCGTACCATCAAACATTTTTACTTTGATGGTTCCAATACCAGCGATTTTTAAGGCATGATCATCACCCATGTACACAGACCCTTCTGAGATAGGTTTATATTGATAGAACCAATCTCTTCTAGAAGTCATATGCCATGTTGCTGCTGAATCAATTAACCATATATCAGCAAACCTTTTTCTGCCTTCCACAACTGTTGTTGCCTCGCTGCACAAGATTTCGCCATTCCCTGAAGTACTTGCTACACAACCCTGAGATCCTGACGACTCAGATTCTTTTCCTTTGCTGTTTCCCTCTCCATTCTTCTTAAGATGCCAACACTCCTTTTTCACGTGCCCTTGCTTTCCACAATGGTAGCATTCAATAAACTTCCTTCCTTTAGACTTTCCCCTGTTCTGATTGTGACTCCCACTGGAACCACGTTCCCTTGATCTCCCTCTGTTGGCGGATAAAGCCTCTGCATGTTGAGAAGCCATTATTCTGTCTTCCTTGTTTTTACGTCTGCTTTCTTCTTCTAAGACAGCAGCCGCAACATCATTAAAGACTAGAGATGACTTCATTGAACCATTTGCCAAGTTGAGGATGAGATTGTCATATGAATCAGGTAAACTCTGAAGTAGAAGCTCAGCACGTTCTTTCTCTTCTATGTTATGCTCCATGGTTGAGAGCTGAGAGAATAACGTCTTCAAAGTGTTGATATGTTCAGTCACCGGAGTGGTTTCTGACATACGAAGAGTGTACAGCTTCCTTTTCAAGAAAATTTTGTTGTGTAGAGATTTGGCTTCATACAATCTTGTCAAAGTATCCCAAATCTCCTTTGCAGAGTTTAATTCTTGAATACTTGACAGCACTTCATCTGCAACTGCTAGATGTAGACTTGCCATCGCATCACCATCTATCTTCTCCCATTTATTTTCATCTTGCATATTTTCCGGTCTTCCATCAATTGCTTCAAGGCAATTTTCTTTTCTCAAGATAGCCTTTATTTTAATTTTCCATAGCCCAAAGTTGTTTCCATCGAACTTCTCTATCTTGAATTTGGCTGCCATTTGTCTTGCAGTGAACAGTACCGTATATGTGAACAGTACCCTTGAATAGTGTCGTATACGTGAACAGTGACAGTATTCGTATACGTACACTACTGCTAAACAGTAACCAAGAATAGTAGTAAGTGCCGGTACGATTTAATATACACCAGGAAAGCTTCCAGGAAACACTGGAGGGGTCACAAGCGGTCCCACTTAAAATCCAGTCTCCTTAGACTCTTATCGTCTTTTTGACAAAGTTTTCCTAGACATGTATATAACCATACAAGTAACGACTCACTGTCCTAACCCTTGGCTCTGCCTTCGCAACCTTACTCTGATACCACTGTTAGGAGATTGAACACTCCTACCGCAGCTCAAATAAAAGACAAGAAACAAATTGTTATAACAATTTGGGTGGCACTGCCCTCCACAATAAATAAAATAGACAACTTGGGCGGCTCAGCCTTCGCACAATAAATAAATTAAAGGCAATTAAAGAAAATAAAGACACAAATATTTAACGTGGTAAAACCCTCAATTTGAGGGAAACCTCCACGGGACAAGACCGAAAATATTTCACTATAAAGAAAAATATTACAATCTCTCTCACAATTAGAATGGAGGAGATTACAAGGGAGGAAGAAGAGAAAAGCTTAATACATAAGCTTGGTACAATTTTTAAGGGGAGGAGGAAGGCTTTATTATATAGCCTTAGCCTCTCCCTTGAATTTGGTTTCCCACCGATGTGGGATTGGGTGAAAGGCAAAATGCCTTCGCCCACTCACAGTACAGTAAATAGCTTTAAACTTCTAGTACTCTAGCTACTCTTGGTTAATCTTCGGGCCCCGTACAGAGGCCTCATTTATTTAGATATATTTATTTTTTGAGCGACTTGTTATGACACATGCAAAGATTAAGTTAGTTAAAGCGTAAAAAAAAAAATTATATTTTTCTGAGTATACAAGGAATGGGCCACTGGGCGCAAGACGGTGAAAAGTGATTACTTCAAATTATTTGACCAATTGAAATTTAACTTTTTTACAGTTTGTCTTCTAATATTTTACTTTAATTTTTTTTTGTTATAAAATAGATATTCTAGCTTTTTGATATTGGAAGGGGAAATTTTCATCAAAACATTGTACTGTTTCCATGGCTTAGACATTTGTTTGCTTTATTCATAAATTATATTTGCTTTTCCTCGCATTTTGCTTTGTCACTGTAGGAGTGGTTTTTTCTTTCGAGCTTCTGTTGGCTTTAAAACTGGTTGTCTTCGATGAAGTGCAAAAATCCTTTTGTAGCAATTCCTAAAATTAAGCCTGTTTCAAACCCACGATATGATCTTGTGGGCGCCTCTTTTGCAGGGGGAACCGATAGAGACCAGCAATTACTGGCCAATGGAGACGACGAAATCGACTTTTATATGCTTGAAGTGGACAGTTGAGGTCAGGGACAAAGCTACTTTGTGGCCAACACACCCATCCAATCTTGTAAAAATATGTAAAATTATGACAACATAGTCTCTCATATCCGTGTTTCTTTCAGTTTGGCTGCCTGTAATTGTTATTTTTCTTTCAATCTTTTTAATTGATTTTAATTTCTTACCATTAACCCCTAACAAGCAAGTCCTGACTCCGACGTTGGTTGAGATGACTAGATAGTAGGGTTGCAATTTGGGTAATGACACACGAACACGACATGATTACGACTTGAACACGATACACGATTAACAAAATGGGTCGGATTCGTGTTAAAGGTGTTCAACACGTCAACCCGTTTAATGACACGAATAGTTAGACATATTTTATCTATACTTAACATGTAAGCTCATTTAATGATATAAATTGTTACCTACTTACAATATATATAAATTATGAAACTAAAAATTTTATATTATAAAGTAAATTAATTTATAAAATAATAAATTATGATGATTTTAACAATATTTTATACGAACAATAGTTTATATTCTAAAAATAATTTTAATTGATATAAATATATAGAATATAATATATTATGTATAACTAGGTTAAACAATTAAATAAATTATATAAATTAAATATGATACGATTATAACCCATGGGTAACACGTTTAATAACCGTGTCGGATCAGTGTTTTATGTTTTGACACGAATAATTAAATAGGTCGACACGAATGACACGAATTGACACCCCTATTAGATAGACTACTATTAAGTTAATGGGCAAGGAACGAGATAAAGCTACAACGCGTCTGCTTGTGAGCCCTCAAGAAATTAGTTTTCTTTTTATAAGAATCTTGTTATTTAAACTCCTTTAAAACTCTCTTGAAGTCCTCTTTAAATAAAATAAATTTAAAAAATATATTATATATAATATAAAAAATACCCTTCATATCCTTCTCTTTGACTACCATATAAATGTTCCCAATCTATTTTTACTATGAATGTTTGTGGAGATTGGCGAATAGATATATTTATTGATTCCAGGAATAATTTTCAAATATAATTTTATTATAATTAATCTTTTAATAAATTGTCAACTTCAAATGAAATCCATATTAAAATTCAATAAACTCCTCAATTTTTCCCGCGCCGTGCAACACGCGTTTCACTTTCTCACCATTAGTCGACTGCAAATATCCTTCATCGCTAAAAAGAAAAGCGAAATTAATCAATTTAAGCAAAAACAAATGGGGGCTCAGCTATTGCATTGCCCGATCAGATCCTAAGACGGATCAGGCATAGGAAATCCTTACGTGGGCGAATCCCCTGCGTCCAGAAAACAAAAGCATCCAAGACAAGTTGAAGTATTGCCAGTTCCACAAGTCTCACGGTCATGATTCTTCGACTTGCAGAGTTCTCAAGATAGGAAATAGGAAGTTGTTTGTAAGATAAAGAACTTCTGTGAAATACTCATTTTTAACACAAAAAAGGATGACAGGCCTGGCCTATGTTTCATTTTCAGTTTATCCAAAAAGCTAGAATAATTTGAATCAAATCGTAAATAGTTTTTAAACAAAAAAGACTAACAAGAAAATATCACGAGTTTCAATCTTACTTCCCACTCACAAACACCCAATTGCCTCATGGAATTAAGAACACCAATGAAGCCTAGAGGAATTCTTTCATTAGCAGTAAAAATCCAATAAAGATCTTTGGAGTTTTTGGTAATTTAAGTCTTAGATATATTTTAAATTTTAATAAAATAAAAAAGAGGGACTTAAAAAGAGATTAGCTAGAGCTCAAATAACAACACTCTTTTTATAAACTATGTTTAAGGAGATATTTGGGCTTTCCATCGAACTTAAAGCACAAACGTCATCCACTTTACACTGCAATATCCTTTTTAGAGGCCTATCCAATTAGTATTTGATTGGTATCCTTTGGAACTTCATATGGTTGTTTTGTTTCGGTAAAGCTTAATCCATTTAATGTCATAGGCTTTTGACAATAAATATAACATGTCCTTTCTTGCATGTTAGATATCAGTATTGTTATGTAAGCCCCTCAAATCCTTTTCTGAGTCTCATTTTAAATATAATTTATTTAAAAATTCTAATTAATTATTATCATTTATAAAAGACAAAAAATATCCTTTTGTTAAATGTTTTACCATCAATTTTTCACAGAATTTATCACCCTTAATTTGTGGATGTCTGTCATTATATTTTCTCTTGTTTTACAAATATTATGAAATTTACATATATAATTTTGCAACTACAATAAAATTAAAACCCTAAATTTTATATGAAATTTATAAAACTGAAATTGAAATTAAAATTTATTCATAAGTACAATATAAAAGCGGCATTCATGGTCTGCATATCTTGCAAGAATTGCTGGATTTAGAATTTAGAATTTTGTCTTTGTAGCAGCAAAATAGACTTGGAATAAGTTGGGATCCGTAATTTCGAAAGTCTTTGATCAAAGGAGTGATAAAATTTGAGTAATGAAGTTGAAGATAATATACCAAAGGCAAGTTAGGATTTGAAGTGGGACTCCAAGAAATAACGATAAGTTCGGTAACTTAGATAAATGAATGGGAGTTGCGTTTTCATATGCAGGATTTTATCAAAATTTTACTATATTATCATCCTAACTTATTTGACGATGATGGTGAAATCTGAGAACTATTGAATTCCATATCTTTTATCTTTTGATAGATCAATTCTAGAAGGATTAGGCGATGGGTACTTTATTTTGGAATAAAAGGAAACAGGGTTGAATATTAATTTTTGTTATAATAATGTTTTCGAGAGGATTTTGGAAAGAGTTTTGGAGGGACTCAAAATAACTACGCAGTTAAAGATTGCACAAGAATAAGTTGAACATAATTCTTTGGACACTTTGGGCATAAAGTCTCTTAACTTGGATGGCTCCCTTCGGATTGGGCCATTAAAAAATAAAAAAGATAATTCTAATTTGCCCCCTGAGGTTAGGTGAAAAGAAATTGAGGACCTCAGTTTTCTGAAATCTAAATTTGCCCCCTGAAGTTACTGTAGTACCGTTAGATTTAACGGAAAATGCATTAAATAGTAACTTAACGTTTTACAAACCATTTAGAAAAGTGTATTATAATCTATTTTACTGCTTATTAGCGTTAAATTATTATTTAATATATTTTTTATTAAATCTAATATTAGTATTAAGTTATTATTTAATATATTTTCCGTTAAATCTAACGGTTTAATACATTTTCCGTTAAATATAACGGTACTACAGTAACCTCAGGGGGCAATCTTACATTTCAGAAAACTGAGGTCCTCAATTTTTTTTAAGCCTAACCTCAGGGGGCAAATTAGAATTATCCCAAAATAAAAAGGTATTAGCATCGTAAAATCAATTCCCAATAGAATAGTCTTTTTTTTCACTACTTTTCATCTCAACAAACTCGATTTTCAACTTTAGCTTTTTTTGACAATTATCCTCAAATAATATTACTAAAATAAAAATGGCTTTGATATATAATTTTCTTAAACATCATACCCTATCCATTTTATCCCAGCAACAAAAGAAAAAATAATATGGAATTCAACTTTGCATGTCTATTTCTTAAGTTTGGAAACCGTTATAAGGTTTAGACTTTTGGATCATATGAAATGATATTTATCAAATTCTATCCTTGGACGTTGAGAACAAGCACACGCTTTTCGATCCATGTATCAATTCGCAGTTTTAACTTAAAAAAGTTGAAAATTTTTATATGCATCGAGGCAACACCAAAGTTTCCCTAAAAGGCAAAATTCTATATTAGATAAATGTCAATTATATATATCTAATATCAAATATATATATATATATATATATATATATATATATATATATATATTTAGAGTCAGAGAAACACCTGTTCAAAGCAATTAATACATATCATATCCCATAACTCATCACAAAGAAATCAAACCTTTACATATTAGAATAATGCAAGGAGCTGTAAATAAAATCTAACATATTAATAAAAGGACAATGTGGGGATGAAATGGGGTATATTGAGGAATAAGACTAATTTCAAAATGGATGGGGCAATTTGCATCTAAAAAACTACTCTAAACACCAAAATTTCAAAAATAAATTTTATTTTCATAATAATCATTTAGTAGTTTACTATCAAGGCCAATAATAAATATCAATCATCATATTCAACCTATCTCTATTCCCATAGAAACCCTAATTCCATTTAAAAAATAAAAAAAATATTGCAAAATTATAATCTATTACTTAAAAAATTCTTTAAAAAAGATATTGGTACTTTATCTTTTTTATTTCCTTTTCTTTGACAACATATCAAGTTATTTTTATTAGGCAATCAAAATATTCTTGTTATTCCATGCTTATAGTAACAGTTTTCTATCTAATATTGAATTTAAGTTTTATCAGGATCTCGATAAAAGATAATGTTAGTGTCATTGGCATGTACCATGCACATGATTATTTTAGACCAACTTGTAATTAAAACATTGTGTTATATTATTTTTTATTTTGCTATTTCTAGAAGTTGATTTTAGAAAGTATTTGATTCATATTAAATATCTCTTTAGATTAGGACATTATTCTAGTATTCTAGTCGACTTAGGAGCATATTTATTTATGTTCGATTTTATTTACGAGATTATTTATATCACTTCCTATATTATTGATTATTATCCCATTCTTACCAAATTAAGTTTGATTGAGATTCTACAGGATATTGGTGAGAATAGTAATTGAATGTCACACTATATATATAATGTTATTTCATTTAACTTATATATAGGTGTGTATGTGTGTTAAGAGAGCTTCAATGCGAAATTCGAATGCAATTTTGATTATGTTTTGTGAGGATTTTGTTCATGTATAAGAGGTTATGTTCATGCATGAATTATGTTTATGTTTGTTTGAATTAATAGTCTCTCAAGAGGACTTGCGTGTTAAATGTTATGTAATTCAATATCGAACATTGGTGTTATGTATTACTTAACAGTGTGTTGTTAAGTTGTCAACAATAGAGAGTGAGCAGTGTCACTAAAGTTTAATATCTTGGCGGGATTTTTTTTTTTAGGTTAGTGTGTGAGAGTGAACTATAAAACAAACCTAAAGATTGTACAAACAAGAACTTAGTAAGTTATAGTTCTAAGCTGTCCGTGGACGTAAGTTTTTATAACCAAACCACGAAAAATCCTCCTCTGCCATTTTATATTATAGTTTACTATTATATTACGTATAACTATTTCATACTTTTAGATCTTACAATTGGTATCAAAGCAGGTTTACTGACATACAGGTGAAGAAAGATCATGTTGATTTGGAGGCATGGAGTTTATATGAAATGGAGCCTCTTGAGCACAACCACCTATTATTAGTGATAGTATTTATTCATTTTAGAAAGTGAGAATGATGATGTATATCAAGTCTCTTGATGATAGGGTTTGGACCAGCATGCTTAAAGGGTGGACACCACCAACTAGATTGAATGCTTTCGAAGATTTAGAACCTAAACCTGAGGAGGAATGGACTGATGAGGAATATAGGCGTTCTAGTTGGAATTCAAAGGCATTCAATGCAATTTTTGCAGCTGTGGATTTGAATAACTTGGGACAGATTTTAAGATGCAAAGTGGCTAAAGAAGCTTGGGACATTTTGAGGTAAAGATGAAGGTACAACGTCTGTTAAAAGATCTAAATTGATGAGATTGAATTAGCAATTCGAGAATCTGATGATGCATGAGGATGAGTCAATATCTGATTTCTATTCAAAGTTGTGTCATATTACAAATTCTACATATATGCTAGGTAAAACCTTTATTGATACAGAAATTATTAGTAATATTATTAGGATTGTTCTTGATAAATTTCAACCAAAAATCTTTGCCATGAGGAAGTGAAAAAACACTAATGAAATGAGGGTAGATGAAGTTGTTGGCATTCTTTAAAATTTTGAGGTTAATCATAACACAAGAAAACATAAAGGTAAAAGCATTGCATTCATTGCTAAAACTAAAAAAATCTGGTGATGAACATAATGATGAGTTTGATAAAATTGATTAAAAACAGTTCGCTTTTCTAACAAAGGATTATGTTAAGTTTGTGAAAATGAATTTCAGGAAAAAGAATCAAGGAAAGGCATCAAACTCAAGTAATGACAAGTTTAGAAAATTCAACAAGGAAATGGCAAATTTAGTGCTATGAGTGTTTTGGTTATGGCCACATTCAATCTAAAGTGCTAATCTCAAAAAGAAGAACAAAGGGGTGTTAGCTACATGGAGTGATGATTCTGAGATTGATTCAGATGATCAAGAATGCATAAGCAACTTTGTGGCATTTACAGAATCTACAACTAATAATGGGAAAGCTATTATGTCTAGTATAATAAAACAATGCAAAACTAATGATGAACATTCAAATGCATAAAATGATCCTGAATATTATGAGGAGTTGCGAGAAACTTATAATGTACTCTATACTTAATAACTAAATTAGAATGAGGAAATTAGAACTTCGAAGAAGGAGAATGAAGTGTTGAAATGTGAGAAAGCTTTTGCTGAAAACTACATCAGTAAATTGAAGTTTGTTTTGAAAGATAAAATAGACCATATTGAGAAAATTGCAGCAGAACTGGTTGAGAGCAGAAGATGTGTTGATCAACTTAGAATTGAGTTAACAAAGCTTCATCAGGTCTTGAACCTTGGAAGAGACAATTCCAACAAACATGGCTTGGGTTATTTAGAAGGTAACATTGCATCTTCATCAAATACTGTATTTGTAAAAGCTTTAACATTAGGTAACATTTCTAAACCTAGTTCTAAAATGTTAAGTCCTAGTTCAAAAAGTAATGATATTTTTTTCTTCTTTAAGTTCTTTTAAATCCAATCTCAAGAAGGTAAGAAGATTTATTCCAACCTGTTATTTTTGTGGTGTTAAAGGGCATATTAGACCTAGATGTTTTAAATTGTTGAGTCTCTTGCATGAAAGGTCAAAACAGTTCAAGCAATTACCTGAGATACAATAGCAGTGAGTTAAGAAATGCTAAACAACCTGTAATGTTACTCTTACTACACTTAGGGATTCTTCTAATAACATTTGGTATTTTGATAGTGGCTGCTTTGGGCAAATGACTGGAAATAAGAATTTTTTGAAAATTTTGAGTGATGCAAGGAAGGAAATATCACATATGGTAATGGTGCAAAGAAAAAGGTAATTGGTAAAGGCACTTTAAATGTTAAAGGCTTACTTGAATTTCAAAATGTTTTGCTTGTTAGTGGATTGAAAGCTAATTTGATTAGTGTTAGTCAAATATGCGATGACAAGTATGGTGTTACCTTTACTTAGAAAAAAATGGAAAGTTTTGGACAATGAAGGAAGATGCATTTTAGAAGGAAATAGATCTTTTGATAATTATTATTTGGTAACAAATGCATGTCACGCTAAGATATCAGACTTGGAATTATGGCATCAAAAGTTAGAACATTTAAGTACAAAGACTTTGTTAAACTAACTAAGTTATGTGTTGTTAGAGGTGTTCCTAAACTTAATGATAAAACTAATGGAATATGTGGACCATGTCAATTTGGAAAACAAATTAGAGGTGTACATAAGTCTATATCACATCTTAGCATATCTAAAACACTTCATTTACTTCTCATAGGTCCTATGCAGATTGAAAGCATCTCTGATAAGAGATATTTATTTGTTTGTGTTGATGATTTCTCTAGATATACTTGAGTTAATTTTACTAGAGAAAAGTCTGACACTTTTGAAATTTTTAGAAATCTTTGTGTTAAACTTGAAAATGAACAAAACATGAACATTGGCAGAATTGTGAGGATAATAAGTGACCATGGCAAGGAGTTTGAAAATGTCAGTTATGCCAATTTCTGCAAATACTACGAAATTTTACATGAATGTTCAACTCCTAAAACACATGAATAGAATGGTGTTGTAGAGAGAAAGAACATGACACTTTAGGAGATGGTTAGAGTGATGCTAAATATTAAGAAGTCGACCAACAGGCTATGTGCTGATATAAGCATCGCTTGTTACATTTCAAATATAGTTTTTCTAAGATCTGGTACTAACCAAACTCCTTATGAGATTTTAAAAGGAAGAAAACCAAACTTGAAATATTTTCATGTTTTTGGATGTAGGTATTACGTCTTAAATGATAGAGAGCAGTTAGGTAAATTAGATCCAAAAAATCATGACGAAGAATTTATAGGATATACACTAAACAACAAAGCATTTCGAGTTTATAATCTTCGAATTGAAGTCATAATGGAGTTTGGAAACGTAATGTTCGATGATTATGATAATTATGGAAAGTATTCTCACGAACAAAGCATTACAAACTTCACAGAAAATGCAAAAAGTTTAGCACCAGTCAGTGGTAACAACAAAAAAGATTTTCTTATGAAAGAGGAAACTACTATTATTACATCAGACACAACAGTGACATCTGATAGTACAAATTTGGACAAAAACTTAATTAGAAATGATGATAAGAGAAAAGATCCACCTTCTTGGATACAAAAGGCACATCTAACCAGCTAAAAAATTGTAAGTCCAGATGGGATGATGAAAACTAGGAGCAAGGTAAGAAATCAAGTAAATTTGCTTGTTATGTTTCATTAGTTGAGCCTAAAAATGTGAAATCAACTTTAAAAGAGGATGTTTGGATTCAGATTATGCAAGATGAACTTAATTAGTTTAAAAGGAACGAAGTTTGAGAATTAGTTCCTAGGCCACAAAATACAAATTCATTGCAAGTAAGTGGATATTTGAAAAAAAAAACTAATGAAATGGACAAATAGTTAGAAATAAAGCTACATTAGTGGCACAAGGTTACACACAAGTAGAAGGTATAGACTTTCATGAAGCCTCTGCATTAGTAGCTAGACTTGAGTCTATCAAATTACTACTTGCTATTGCTTGCTTGCTTGATTTAAATTGTATCAAATGGATGTTAAGATAGCCTTCTTGAAGAGCCATCTTAATAAAGAGGCTTTCGTTGAACAACCCAATGGATTTGAAGATCCTAAACATCCTAATTTTGTGTACAAGTTGTATAAGGCTTTGTATAGTTTGAAACAAGCTCCTAGAGTGGTGTGAAAGGTTGACAAACTTTTTGATTAAGAGAGGTTACACTAGGGGTAGTGATGATAAGACTTTGTTTATCAAACATGCATCTAGTTAGTTTATTGTTGCTCAAGTATATGTGAATGATATTGTGTTTCGCTCAACTAACAAAAGCAAGACTAGTGAGTTTGTTAAGTTGATATATAAAGAATTTGAGATAAGCATGGTAGAAGAATTAAATTTGGATTACAGGTTAAGCAAATGAATGATGGAATATTCATATCTCAATCAAAATATGCTAAGAACCTTGTAAAGAAATTTAAACTTGTAAAGGCAAAACCTATGAGAACTCCTATCTGTACTAACTTGAGACTTTCAGAAGATGATGCAGGAAATGAGGTTGATGCTAGTCTATGTAGAAGCATCATTGGCAACTTATTATACCTCACTACAAATAGGCTAGATTTGAGTTTTACTATAGAACTTTGTGCAAGATTTCAAGCAAATCCCAAGAAATCATATTTGGCAATAGCCAAAAGAATTATTAGGTAGGTATTTGGAACTTATGATTATGGGAAATGGTTTTCTAAGGAGACAAATGCTTGTCTTATACGGTTTAGTGATACTGATTGGACAAGGAATATTGATGATAGAAAAAGCACATTAGGAGGATGTTTTTATCTTGGTATTAACTTGGTTTCTTGGCATAGCAAGAAGCAAAAATCCACTTCCTTGTCCATTACAAAAGTAGAATACAATGTAGTAGAAAGTTGTTGCACACAATTACTTTGGATGAGACAAATGCTCAGTGATTATGGTATTGAGCAAAAACCATAATTGTGTTTTGTGATAATACTAGTGCTATAAATATTTTTAAAAATCCAGTCCAGCATTTTAGAACAAAACACAATGATATAAGATACCATTTTATAAAGGAACTTGTAAAGTTAAAGGTGATACACATTGAACACATCTCCATTGAACAAATGCCTAACTTGTTCACTAAAGCATTAGATGGAATGAGATTTGAAAATCTAAGAAAGGTCTTAAGCATTTGTCAGTTTTATAAATGAGTATCGTTTTCTATTACGTTAATTATATCTACAATATCATAACTTTTCTTCTAATCAAGCATGTGTGAGCTATAATCTATACTGTGTTTTTATTGAGATATTGGTTAAAAATGAAAAATACAGGGAGGGGTACTAGTGTATAATGTATGAAAGTCATCATTGAGTGTAACCGTAGGATATCTAGGAAATATGTTGACGTCACCCACTTAAGTGAAAAATGACTACCTTTATATTGTGTTAAAGCTACTGTGTTTAATTCATAATCCAATGTGATTAATTTTTATGAATTTGTCAAAATATTATTTTTTGACATCTCAATTAAATTAAAAATGAAGTTAAACAACTTTTTTTATGTTGATTGCAAACAGCTTTGACATAAACTTTCTTAGAATGATTTATATGATGTCCAGATATCAGTGTCATGTTAACTATAATTGTTTTGTATTATGTTTTTTATATCATATGATGTCATTTAAGCCTAACTGAAAATTGATTTTTTTTTTTTGTATCCATGTGTCAAAAGTGTCATGCCAGCATTATTGGTTGGAGGGGGAGAGACTTCAGTGGCGAGAATCCTTACTCTTATAGAATTCCTTATTTTAATCAAAATCAATATTTGAATTTATATCATTAATTGCATTAATAAGTTTTTTTTTTGGAAAATCAAATTAAATTTTGAAAATGTTTTGAAAACCAAACTGGATTAGGACTCTTTTTTTCCACGTATATCACAAACTTGGTTTGGGTTATATTGTTCATCATCAAAGTCATGTTTTGCATTCTACCTTTGTCTCTCATCTTTATATTTCTTTGATAACTTGTGCTGCTACCACACAAATCATAAAAACTGCAGTGGCATCTTCGACTAAGTCTGAGAAAATCACTAGCAACTCGGTTTCATCAATTGATTCTAGAGTGCAAACCGGTCATGATAGTCGTAGTCACAACAATTGCAACAGTAACATGCAGAGGTTTCGATGGACTCACCAATAAGTTACGATGAAGAAATAATGGTTGGGTGAATAAAGGACAAGATCAAGCCCAATTTCAACAAGTTTCTTACCTTTAAAGTGAAGAGCAACTTTCTAAAATACATTTTGAAGAGGAAGTTGCCGATTGAAAGGCCAGTAAAGGTTTATGATTTTAACAAGCATGGCTTGGGTGAGATTCTTAAGTCCATCTACTGGATCAGAATAGTAAGCAATTTTCTACCTTCTGCTAAGATTTTCACTCAAGAGTTTTATGCAAATATACCTGAATTAATTAATAGTCTGAAAAGATTTTATTATTGCAAGATATATTGGTGAAATTTTCTCATAACATGGTTGACACATTCTTTGATATTCCTATTGGGAGTCTATTGGGAGTTTACTTTTGTTGATGACAACTTTGATATGAAAACTATTCTAAAAGAGTTAACTGGTCGTGATGATTTAACATGGAACTCAAAAGATGGGATTCATAAAAAATATCTTACAAAGAAGTATAGGATTCTTCATAAGATAGCTCAATTTGATTGGTTTGCTTTAACAACCAAATCAAGTTAGAGATGATAGGTTGAAATTTCTATTCTATTTAGCACCAATTGACTGATTAATTTGGCTTTGTGGATATATAGGATAATAGTTTAGATTGTACCTTACAAATTTGATTATTATTACTTGCTTGTGTTTCCCTGTTTGATTCAAGGAATTTTTGCTCAAAATGGTATTCTTATGAGTTCTAAAGAGACTTCTGATATTTTACCTAAGCCTATCATAAAAAGGCTTTTTGTTCAGATTGCATGAGAAATCTAATTTGTGTAATCCTCAATCAAAACCAAGAAGATTCATAACAAAACCTATGAGCCATGTAGAAAAATAACTTACTTTAATCAATGGTGTTTTAGTTGATATTGTGTAGGATATCAAGGCAAAGCAACTTGAGTTGGAGAGGACAATTGATGGCAAATAACCTATAGATGAACAACTGATGAACATTTAAATAAGTATGCTTAATAACAACTTAATTCATTATATAGCGCTAATAGTGCCATTAAATTCGTCAACTTAACCATATTTGTAATCTTCATCTTTTGAATTAGCTTCGTTTCAATTTCAGTTTTGGTTACAAGTTTGGAACAATGGGCATAACTTTCTATTTATAGATCAGAATAGTGCAAATCTTGATTTATTAGAAAGATGATTAAAGTATCTACAAGATTCTATGACCATCATGAAATTCGGGCTTTTAGTGGACCAAAAATGGGCTTGAAATGAACCCATTTGCAGTTTTAGCCTAGCCTGACCATGCCTTGTGTTTTAACCATATCTCTTGATATATTTATCCGAATTATATGAATCAAGATGTTCTAAAAAGCTAAAAGAAATATCCACAGCTTTCATGAAGACATGTTATCAAAATTCTAAATATTTCAGTGTCGAAATTGGTAGTCAAAGTCAGTGCACATGATGATCCAAATTATCAACCAGATATTTTACAATTGTCTCTTTATAATTTGACAAGTTTATCCTTGAATGTATCTATAAATTGAGGTGTATTATGACCCATTAGGGCATCTTAGTTCCTGGTTGGGATCTCTTAACATTGTGTTTTCTCTCTTATGTTCTTTTGATGTTATTAATAAATCATTTTCTTCTTGTAATTTATTTTCTTTCTTACATAATGTCTTGCTAAATTTACTCTTGCTAAGGTGAAAGGTTGAAACCCTTGATATGAGAATAAGGATTTTCAAATCCTTTAATATGTGCTTAAAGGTCATAATCTCGTGTTGTTAATTTTATATATTTTATATTTGTTTTCTTAATCAACCTTACACCAATCGTAAAGTGGAGGTCTTGATCCATTGTAGACAATCCTTGCCACATCAAATGCTCGGATCCTTTCCAGATGTTGTATGGTTCTTCCTTACCGACACAAATCTAGCTAAGAACCTTGATTTGCTGTAGACATATGGTGGTTGGCACATTGGATGGTTGAACCTATTTACAAGAAGTGGTATAAATATCAGTAACAAAACAAATATAATTCATATAACTAAAATAGGCTTAAATGACATAGTTTCCTATTGAAACCTCCTTGATGTGTGGATTCCAATTGAGTTATGATTGTTTTATTTATCCTTATTTGATATATCAAGGGCGGATCCCCTAACCTTAGCTTTCGTTAATATCGTATTAATTCCTTTTACTTGTGTATTTTAAGTATTCTTGTTTATTACTTATGAACTTGCTATTTCATTTGCTTTGGTAGGCTTTAACACCTATTTCCCTGGATAGTTTTATCCCTTTTTATTTTTGTTTTTTACATTTGAATGGTCGGTTGTACTGTCTACCATCTTAACTTTTATTTGTTAACATTATCTTGTCATTTCTTTGAATTATTTATATCATATTTCTTATACTTTAGTTTGTATCGCTAAATCCCCTTCCCCGTGGATCGTCCCCAGTCTTGTCGGGTTTATTGCTTCGACACTCCTACACTTAGGAGATAATCATTTTTTGTATGTGTCAAGTTTTTGACATCGTTGCTGGGAAAGGAAAAATTTGGTGTGCAAAATTTCTCTTTTCTCATTTTAGATTTTTTTTTTTGTTTTGTGCTCATCTTTTCTTTCATTTTCTCTTTGGAAATTGGATGAAAATTTAGTGATGCACATCTAGTGTTAGACTTTTTAGGAAAACATCATCTTCCCTAGAAAACATGGTCGACAATCAAGTGGAAAGGTTCACAGATGAAGGGGACAATCGTTTCCAACAAAATGACCAAAACAAACTAAGAACCCTCAGAGATTACATGAATCCGGTAAGGACTAGGGCACCATCTTGTGTAGTTTCTCCTCCCTATGCAATCCATTTCAATTTCAAATCGAGTTTCATTCAACTTTTACCCACTTTTCATGGCCTTGATATGGAGAACCCATATTCACACTTAAAAAACTTTGAAGAGATGTGTAACTCCTACAGTGACCCAAATTATAGCATAAATACCATTAGATTAAAGCTTTTCCCTTTTTCTTTAAAAGATAAAGCTAGAACATGGATACAAAATTTGAGGTAAAGTTCCATCAATTCATGGGATAAGATGAAACAACAATTTTTGAAAAAAAATTTCATTCCCATAGAACAAATTCTCTTAAAAGAAAAATCACCACTTTTACCCAAAAACCAGAAGAAGCCCTTTACTAATGTTGGGATAGGTATAAATAATTATTTAATACCTGTCCTCACCATGGTTTTAAAACTTGGAGATTAGTTGCACTTTTCAATAAAAGGTTAACACCTCAAGATAAGCAACTAGTGGAGCTAATGTGTAATAGACAATTTGGACATAAAGACCCTGAGAAGCAATTGACTACTTAGACTCATTAGTAGAAAATGGCCAAAATTGGGATACTACTCGCACCTATGAGGTACCAAGCAAAACCCCACTCTCGACATCCAATAGAGGCATATATTACCTTTGGGAAGATCATGACCTTCAAGCTAAATATGTATCCCTAGCTAGAAAAGTTGAGGCTTTAGAAATGAAAAAGAGTGGTCAATTGAATCCTGTTCAAGAAATCGTCTGTCACATTTGTAATGCTAATGACCATCTTACTGATAATTGTCTAACTTTGCCTACTTTTAGGGAATGTCTCCATGAACAAGCCAATGTCTTAAACACTTTCAAAAAGGCAAATCACAATCCATACTCCCAAACCTGCAATCCCAGTTGGAGAAATCCTCCAAATTTTAGTTGAAAAAATGACAATTATGCACAATCTTCACAAGTCCCTTTTCCAGCACATCAAAATTTTCAAAATTCTCATAATCATGCACCATATTTTTCGCCTCCTAAGAAGGATCTTGAGGAAATATTGTATTCATTCATTACAAAGCAAGAGACCTTCAATAATCAAATTGCTCAAACATTAGCAAATTTGATAGAACTCTTGCAAAATTTGCTTCCACATTCAATATCCATGAGAAAGGGAAATTTCCTTCCCAAATATTGCAAAATCCCAAAGATCAATCTAATTTAGGTGTGAGTAGTTCAAATAATCATTGCATGGACCAAGCCAAACCAGTCATGACCCTTTGCAATGGTAAGGTTATTGAAAAACACATTCCTAAATTTTATGAGAAAGAAGATGAATCAATCTCTAAAGTTCAGGAAGAGATTACCGAACTAACACTTAGCGAGGAAGAAATCAAATCCTCATATTTTCCTTCATTTCCTCAAGCATTAACTACACAAAAGAAGCCAACTCATAATTCTGAAATCTTTGAAATTTTCAAACAGGTAAAGGTCAACATTCCTTTGCTAGATGTGATAAAACAGGTACCTTCTTATGCCAAATTTTTAAAAGATTTGTGTACTGTGAAAAGAAAATTGAATGCGAAAAAGAATGCCTTTATAGTCAAGCAAGTAAGTATTGTTCTTCAAAACAGTAATACAATGAAATGTAAGGATCCATGTTGTCCTACAATTTCATGTATTATTAGAGATCATAAAATTGAACAGGCTTTGCTTGATCTTGGTGGTAGTGTGAGTTTGCTTCCGTACTCGATTTTTTAGAAACTCAATCTAGGTGAGTTAAAACTGATTTCTATGACTCTTTTGCTTACTGGTAGATCAATTAAAGTGCTAAGAGGAGTAGTAGAAGATGTGTTAGTTCAAGTCGGTAAATTTATTTACCTAGTGGATTTTATCATCTTGGATACACAACCAGTAGAAGTATGTAATTCAATTCCTGTTATTTTAAGGCATCATTTTTTGCTATCTCTAATGTTTTGATTAATTGCAAGAATGGAGTCATGAAGTTATCATTTGAGAACATGATATTAGAACTTAACGTTATTAATATATGCAAACAACTACATGAAGAAGATGATAAAATTGAGGAGGCTAATATGATTGAAGCTATTGTGGAAGACCACATCCAAAAAGGGAGTTTTTCTGACCCTTTGGAAACCTGTTTAGTTAATTCATTAGAGTTGAGTATGTAACTAGAGCTTGATCTTTCTAATATATGTTCTTTACTGGATTGTGCATAGGTGATGGAAAAAGGCTCACAACCATGATTCGAAGAGTTGGAGAAATATAATGAAAGTAAGGAAAAGGAAGCTCCCAAGTTAGAGCTAAAGCCTTGACCTAAAGGACTTAAATATGCATATCTTAGAAAAAATCAGACGTATCTAGTGGTAATTTATTCATTCCTTATGAGCAAGCAACAAGATAAGTTGATAGAAGTGCTTAAAAAGCATAAAATGCAATTAGGTGGACCTTGAAAGACATAAAAGATATTAACCCTTTGATTTCTACACATAGAATACATTTAGAAGTAAATGCCAAAACATCCCAACAACCTCAAAGAAGATTAAATTCATATATGAAAGAGGTCATTAGAGCTAAAGTTCTTAAACAACTTGATTTGGGAATTATCTATCGTATCTTGAATAGTAAGTGGGTAAGCCCTACATAAGTAGTACCTAATAAATTTGGTATTACAGTAGTAAAAAATGAAAAGGGTGAATCATTGCCAACTTGAGTCTTATCTAGTTGGAGGATGTGCAGAAAATTAAATGTTGTCACCAGAAAAGACCATTTTCTCTTACCATTTCTTGACCAAATTTTAGAAAGAGTAACGGGGCACTCCTACTACTGCTTTCTCGATAGATACTCATGCTATTATCAAATTCCCATTGCATTTGAAGGTCAAGAAAAAAACCACATTCACATGCCCATTCGACACTTCTGCATTTAGAAGGATATCTTTTGGACTTTGCAATGGCCCAACCACTTTTCAAAGATGCATGTTAAGCATTTTTAGTGACATGGTTGAGCATTGTTTAGAAGTTTTCATGGATGATTTAACTATCTTTGGAAATTCTTTTGACAATTGTCTTGAAAACTTAGAAAAAGTCTTAAAAAGGAGTGAAAAAAAAAGATCTTATTTTGAGTTAAGAAAAATGTCATTATATGGTCACCTCAGGAATTGTCTTAGGTCATGTGGCATTTTTCAAGGGAATTGAATGGATAAGGCAAAAGTGGAATT
This sequence comes from Boswellia sacra, assembly GCA_013180625.2. Lineage (NCBI taxonomy): Eukaryota > Viridiplantae > Streptophyta > Magnoliopsida > Sapindales > Burseraceae > Boswellia > Boswellia sacra. The sequence continues at coordinate 27,634 of SNVD02005031.1, forward strand.
AATTTCCTATTTGCATCCATTAAAAGCAATCAAAGAGGCCTTTTCATTCTTAGGGCATGCTGGATTTTATAGGAGGTTTATAAGAAATTTTAGTACTATATCTAAACCTCTTTGTAACCTCTTATTAAAAGACACTTCTTTTGAATGGAATCAAGAATGTCAAAATGCTTTTGATAAATTAATTGGACTTTTAACATCCGCTCCAATTATGCAATCTCGTGATTGGTCCTTACCTTTTGAATTGATGTGCGACGCGAGCGATTATGTAGTTGGTACTGTCTTAAGACAAAGAAGAGAAGGTAAGCCCTATGTAATATATCACACCGTAGAACTTTAAATGATGCACAAATGAATTACTCTACAACTGAAAAAGAACTACTAGCAGTTGTATTTGCATTAGTCAAATTTTGATCTTATTTAATTGGTTCTCCACTGACCATGCAACTGTGAGATATTTAATATCTAAACGGGATACAAAACCTAGATTGGTACAGTGGATCTTATTGCTCCAAGAATTCGACATCACAATAAAAGATAATAAAGGAGCCGAGAATGTCGCTGCAGATCATCTATCAAGATTAACGACAAAGACGTTAATTGAAACCTCACCTATCGATGACTCTTTTTCTGATGAATTTTTATTCTCCGTTGCTATAGTACCTTGGTTTGCTAACATTGTAATTTTCTTGCAATAGGAGAAATGCCACCTTATTGGAGTGCTCATGACAAAAGAAAGGTTTTCGACCAAGGTGAAAAATTTTTATTAGGATGATCCATATCTGTTCAAATATAGTCCTGACCAAATAATTAGAAGATGTATACCCGACAATGAGGTAAGTAGTATCATTAATTTTTGTCATTTCGAAGCATGTAAAGGACACTTTTCATTTAAAAAAATAACTGCTAAAATCTTGTAATGCGGAATTTATTGGCCCATTCTTATTTAAAGATGCACATGTATTTTGCAAAACTTATGAAAATTGTCAAAAATTGGGATCTATTTCAAAACGAAACATGATGCCTTTAAACCCCATTCTTGTTGTTGTAATTTTTGACTATTAGGGTATTGATTTTATTGGACCTTTCCCATCATCATTTGGTTGTGTACATTCTTGTTTCAGTAGACTATGTTTCAAAATGGGTCGAGACAATTTCATGTCGAAACAATGATCACAAAAGAGTTATCAAATTCTTGAAAGAGAATATCTTGTGTAGATTTGGAATTCCTCGAGACATTATTAGTGATGGGGGTACACATTTTTGTAATAGATCATTTGAAACTCTAATTAAGAAATATGGAATAACCCATAAAGTTTTCACACCTTATCACCTACAAACAAGTGGACAAGTTTAATTATCTAATAGGGAGATAAAATAGATCTTAAAAAAAAAACGGTTAACCCAAACCGTAAAGATTGGTCTCTAAGACTTAATGATGCACTTTAGGCCTATCGAACAGCTTTCAAAACATTATTGGGTATGTCTCCTTATAGGCCTGTTGAAATTGAGCATAAAGCTTATTGGGCCATTAAAACATTTAACACAAATTTGGATGATGCTTGCAAGTTACATAAACTCCAACTGAGTGAACTTGAAGAAATCAAGACTGAGGCTTATGACAATTCTAAAATCTATAAAGCAAAAAAAAAAAAAAAGGTTTTTCATGACAAATTCATTGTTAGAAAATCCTTTGAACCTTCACAAAAAGTTCTTTTGTAAGATTCAAGATTGCATTTGTTTCCTAGTAAACTTCAGTGTCATTGGATTGGACCTTTCATTGTTAAAAATGTTTTCTCTTACGGAGCAATTGAAATTGAGAACCCAAAGAATGGTAATGTTGTTAAAGTTAATGGACAATGGTTAAAACCATTCTTTGAAAATTTTGATTGAAATGAAGAGTCCATTGTTATAATCGATCATTTTTAAGGATTGATTTTTTCGGTCAAGTGGTGGATACGATACTCCGTGACTTTTAAAGTCAGTTTTTTAGTTCCTAAAAAATTGTTGCTCACCTTGCATTCATTTTCTATTCTTTTCTCTTATTTTCTTTATATGGATATCATTCTCTTGAATTTGCACACACAATTTTCCTCTCTTCCTCAAAATGATTTGCTTAAAATTTACAAAGCTCGAGTAGAAAGACTAAGGATGTTGATGCGCAAGAGTATTCCCGCTAATATAATATAGTTAATTGAAGCGAAGGTTTGATTCTCTTGTGAATTTCCCGTTGGTTTTGTTTCTCACATACCAGGTTTAGGAAAAAGCTCTTACGCCAAAAAGCGAAGAGCGAAAAGATTGCAAGTCTGTCACAAATGTGCAAGATGGACTTGTAACCATCGTTGCCGTTCCTTGGGATTTTTGTCTAATAATCAAGAGGATAAGCTACAATTCATCAAGAATGGGCTGAGTAGAGAGTCTTTGGATAATATCTAATTGATTCTTGAGACGCATTCTTGTGAAATTGTACAGCATGAAAATTTGAAATTATAGACATAATTTTGAGAAGAGCATGCGCGTTATAGTCTCGAAAGTTTGACTTAAAACGACCCCGTTTGCCAATTTATAAGAAAACTAGATAGGAAGCATATCCCCAACTCATAGAAGGTGTTTAAACCATTTCTAGACATAAAACCAAAGGAAGATGTGAGCTGCAATCACAACTACTTGTATATATGCATGTGTGCTATTATTTTTGAATTTTTATGTTTTATAGCTATCATTTTTTAATTTATATCTCTATCTTTTGGTTTACTTATGCATTTATTTTTTTTATTTTTCTAATTTTTATGCTTTATTGTCAAACTTTTTCAACAAACAGCCAAACTACCTATATAGATGTCATCATTAGAATACCTTTTTGTAATCCATAAATATGACATCTCTTGTTCTTCACTTGACACATATAGTTAGAGAGTTGCATAGACATGAAGGGAACCTTAAAATGTTAAATCCAAATGATATCTATATTCTATGGATATCGACCTGAAAAAAGTGGAAAATTTGTAGAAGCAGAAAATTATCTTGGTAGGCTATTAGCTGAAAGAAAGATTCATGTGGTTTATGGGGGAGGTAGCATCAGGTTAATGGGTTGTGTGTCAACAGTTGCACTCTTAGGAGATAGTCAAGTTTTAGGTGTTATTCCTAGAGCTTTGTCTGTAAAAAGCATCACTGGGTGAATAGTTGAGCAGGAGTTACAAGTCTCATCTATGCATAAATGCTTGGCATATATGCTTATCAATTCAAATGCCTCTATTGCTTTACCAGGTAGCTTTGGTCCTTTCGAAGAAATTTTTCAAATTGCCTCTTGGACCCAACTGAATCTCTATCAAAAACCCATAGGCTTGTTGAATGTTAAAAATTTCTTCAATCCTTTGCTACATTTTGTTTATGAAGCAATGAAATAGAATTTTATCCCACATTCAGCTCGACGAATCCTTGTTTTTTGCCACTATCGCTGATGAACTACTTGACAGATTGCAAGTAGTTGAGTATAAACCTGGCCCAGTAATAATTCAAATTAATTAGTTAGGGGGACAAAACAAGAATTACAAAATGGATTTGACGCTCCATCTATAATTTTCCTTGTGTTTTGTTTGTAACATTTTATTTTACTTGTCTTTTAGGTCGTTTCTTTTGAATAACTGAAGCTTCAGATAATGTCTTCTATACTTTATCTCTCTACATTTAAACATTAAAGACAATGTTTCATTTGGTTTTTTTTTTTTTTTGGGGGTGGGGAAGGAAGGATATTTGAGTTCTTTTGTTTTGTTTAGTATAACAACAAAAGGAAGGGGAAAGTTAAAAAAAAAAGAAATAAACAAATAAACAAATAAGCAATTGTGGATAAGTTTGGCCTCGTAGCCTCCTTAATTTAGGCAATTAATCCAGAGCTGTTCCTCAACACCTAATACCGTAAGACAACTAGTTTGGGAGCTATTGACCCAAAGCCCATTACATGGATTAAGGAGAAAGCTTAAGGGGATTAAACATTGCATTATCTATAATTTTCTAAACAAAAATAAAGCATCGACAACCTGAGTTGTTAAGCTCGTAGGGGTGTCTTAACACCGAATGCTCTAAGGCCAACTGGTCTAGGAGTCATTAGCCTAAGGCTCACTACATGGGTTAAAGATGCATTGTTTTAGAAAAAATATGATGATGAATGAATACCCCATGCCTAAGGATGTTGGCCTTGATAAATATTAGAACTGGTATGGCTTCTTTCTAAAAAGCCTCATGGTCATGTGTCGATTGAGCATAAAAAGAAAGTTTGTTACTATATTGACTAAAAGGTAGATGAGTCTCTTAGAAAAAGATTAAAAAAAATTCGTTGAGAGCTTGTTTATTTCGATAGAATCAAGGAGAGTGCAATAATGGCCACTTTGGATGTAAAATTCGATAAATCATTGCTAAATAATAACGCTTTAATTGCTAGAGACTAGCAAAGTGTGATGAACACTTAAATATGTATGTTTAATAAGAGCTTAATTCATCATATTGCACTAATAGTGACATTAAATTCCTCAACTTAAGCATATTTATAGTCTTTGTATCTTTTAAATTAGCTTCATCTTAATTTTAGTTTTTGTCACTGGTTCGGTAAAATGACCATAACTTTCTACTTATAGATCAGAATAGTGCAAATCTTGATTTGTTTGAAAGATGATTAAAGTATCTACAAGATTATATTCCTTAAGCATCATGAAATTCGGGCTTTTAGTGGACCAAAAATTGGCTTGAATTGAACCCATTTGCAGTTTTAGCCCAGTCTGACCATGCCTCCGTATTTTGAACATATCTCTTGATATACATGTCCAAATCATATGAATAAAGATGTTCTAGAAAGCTGAGAGAAATATCTACAATATTATGAAGATGTGATCAAAATTCGGAATATTTCGATGCTGAAATCGATAATCAAAGTCAGTGCACATGATGATCTAAATTGTCAACTAGATATTTTACAATTGTCCTTTTATAATTTGAGAAGTTTTCTCCCGAATGTATCTATAAATAGAGATGCATTATAACCCATTAGGGTATTTTGGCTCTTGGCTGGGATCTCTTAATATTGCGTTTTCTTTCTTGTGTTCTTTTAATGTTATTAATAAATCATTTTCTTCTTGCAATTTATTTTCTTTCTTACATAATGTCTTGCTAAATTCTCTCTTGCTGAGGTGAAATGGTGAAACCCTTGACATGAGAATAAAAATTTTCTAACCCTTTAATATGTGCTTAAAAATCTTAATCTTGTGTTGTCAATTTCTTATGTTTTATATTTATTTTCTTAATCAATCTTGATACCACTCGTAAACTGGAGGTCTTGATTTATTATAGATAATCCTTGGTATATCAAATGATTGGATCCTTTCTAAATGTTGTATGGTTCTTCCTTACTGACACAAGTCTAGCTAGGAATATTGATTTGTTATAAACATATGGTGATTGACACATTAGATGCTTGAACCCATTTACAAGAAGTGGTATAAATATTGGTAACGAAATAAATATAATTCATATAACTAAAATGAGCTTAAATGACAAACCTTCATATTAGAACCTCCTTGATGTGTGGATTTTAATTGAGTTGTAATTGAGTTATTTATCTTTATTTCATATATTAAGGGCGGATCCCCTAACCTTAGCTTTCGTTAATATCGTGTCAATTTGTTTTACTTGTGTATTTTAAGTATTCTTGTTTATTACTTACGAACTTGCTATTTCATTTTGCTATGGTAGGTTTTACACCTATTTTCATGGATGGTTTTACCACCTTTTATTTTTGTTTTTATATTTGAATGGTCAGTTGTGCCGCTTACCATCTTAACTTTTATTTGTTAACATTATCTTGTCATTTCTTTGAATCATTCATATCATATTTCTTATCCTTCAGTTTGTATCGCTAAATCCCCTTTCCTTGTGGATCAACCTTGGTCTTGTCGAGTTTATTACTTCGACACTCATATTCTTGGGAGATAATCCTTTTTTAGATGTGTCAACAACCTCATATGCCAGCGGATGAGACAATAGAGGGAGATCCTGAAGTCTTCAGGTAAGAAGAGGAACATACTGATCAACATGTTGATTAGATTACTGCTATGATTGATAAAATAACAGAGCAGGAGAAGAAGAAAAAGGAAGCAAAAAAGAAAGTCAAAGGTGTTAGCCCTAAGGCTACATGATAATTTTGATGATAACAATACACATTGATTCATTGAGGTATTACTAACATGTTTATTTATGTGCAAGAATAAGAATCAATGAAATACTTGTAAAATCAAGAAGAGGCTTATTAAAATGAAGTGTTGAAGTTAAGAAGAAGACTACATGTTAAAGACACCAAAGTTTAAGAACAAGGTTTGACTCAAGGAATGTGACACATGAGCAATGTTTAATCAATTAGTCATATATTTCTCTATAAATGTCCAAATGATGTGATTCTTAAGCCTTTAGAAAGCTTACTCAATTAATAACATTTTATATATTTTAAAGAAATTCAAATTTCAAGTTAGAGGTTGTCCAAATCATCATGCAATCTAAAGGATAAAAAGAATCAGTGGACATGAGCACCGAATGCTATTTTGGACATATCTTGAGCTAGAGATATCCAAATCACTTGATTATTGAGGCTTTGAAACATGATTTAATGGAGCACATTTCATATGTTTTGAACAAATTCAAATTTCAAATGGAATGTTGACATAATCATCATGCAATTCGGTGGACTGACACAAGGAAGAAAAATTAGTTGACATGAGCACCAAATGGTCTTTTATCCATATCTTGAGATAAAGACATTGAAATGAATTGATTCTTAATATTTTGGAAATATTATTCAAATATGTAGATCTTTAATGTTTTGAAAAAATTCAAATTTCAAACGGAAGGCTGACATAACCATCATTCGACTCGGTGGACTGACACAAGGAAGAAAAATTAGTTGACATGAGCATCGAATGGTCTTTTGTTCATATCTTGAGATAGAGATATCGAAATGACTTAAATCTTGATGCGTTGAAAAGCTTATTTAAATACCTTTTATGTTTTGCAGATTTTCAAACTTCAAATGGAACATTGACAAAAATGGCAGACAATATTACAGTTTTTATGGTGGGTAGAAAATTTGGAGTTGGTGTCTTCACTTGATTAAGTTCATTTCATTTGCCTATGAAAGGAGCCCTTGTCCGATGCATTCAACAAGAATTCATCAAGCAATAAACAAGAGAAATATCAAGTCTAGAGAGCTTTTATATTCTTTATCTACTCTTTTATGAGAGTTATAATTTTATTGTAAACAATCTTCTTTGTTCTTGTATAGTGGTGAGAGTAAGATCATTCTTGTAAAGGATAATAGTTATCCTTGAGAGAACTCTTGGGGTGTTGTTATCAAGAGTTAAACAATTGAGAGAACTCTTGGTGTGGTGTTATTAAGGGTTGAAGGAAGAAGCCTTGGTGAGGTTGTTCATCAAGCAAGTTGTAAAGAACTCTTGGTGTGGTGTTATCAAGGGTTGAAGGAAGAAGTCTTGGTGAGGTTGTTCATTAAGCAAGTTGTAAAGAATTCTACAACTTAGTGGAAAGCCTAGCTTGTGGAAGAGCTAGGAGCCCGTGGACATAGGCAAGGTTTGCCAAACCACGTAAATTGAGTTTGCACTCTCTTTATCCCTATCCTCTTTATATTCACTTGCACTTGTGATTGTTCATTATTGTTATTCTCTTGATAACATATTAGATAAACTCTAATTTCATCTTCTTCACCTTTATTCTCAAAAAAAGAGTGAACTAATTTTGATCTTTCAAGAAGAGTTTTATAAATAAAAACCCAATTCACCCCCCCCCCCCCCCCCCCTTCTCTTGGTTTGCCATACCTGGGTCAACAAAAGGGACTAGGCTAAAGAAAAAGAAAAAGATCAACATGGTAAAGAAGAAATCTGTCAAGAAGCAAGTAGCTGTAGAGCCAATATATGCTCCAAGCACAAAAGCACAAGTACAAGAGGAACAAGAGGAACCAGCACATCATGTTTCTACTCCATAACATTCTTTACCACATCATGAAGCACCTTTACATGATCTATCATCTCCTGAATCGGAGACAGCAGCAACAAAGGAGATTCCACCAAAGATGGCAACTGAATCTCTCATGGGCTTGTCATAAAACTTGGAAGTGCTCACCATATTGAGACTAGCACTGAGAGGAGAGCTCGAAAGATCAGACAAATTGTTGCTGAAGTCATTGCCTCATCTATTGATACCTAAGTTCAAGACACCTCAACCATATCTGAGCAACCTACTCCATCCACCAAGGGCATTCTATACAAAACCACAGTTGGGAGGTCCAAGCAATGACCTGGACTACCACGCAAACTGCCAGTTTTCAAGTTAGCAAGATTTAACTGATTTCGTATCAATTCTTGGACTTTATTTTTATTTTATTCTTTGTTGTTAAGTTTTTTTTTTTTTGGAACTTGTTCTGAAACCAAGGAAGAGAAATATGGTTTCTAACTTTATTATTTAACTTTAGTAGTTTGTGTTTGGGTAATATAGTTGCTTATACTCTGATATGTTTGAACTTTGCAAGAACTAATCTGTTTTGCATGCATGATTTAAGTTATGTTTGATTAACTTTGATTTATGTGCAGCACTACTTTTTGTTAATTAAGCTCTAATTATTTTGTTGCATCATTAGCTCTGATAAATTTCCTTACAAGTTATTTATTATGTTAATCACATTAACTCTGATCACTTGCAAGTTATTTGATTGTAGTCATTTTTTTGTCATGATTGTTTTTGTTATATGTTTTATAACTGACAAGTCATTATTCCTATTGGTATGGTACTTTCAGTTATGTTTGATATCTTTGTTTTTAGTTGCATTAACATGTTCTTACATGATGATCATTACTTTATAAACAAGTTGGTGTTTTCATCGCAAATTGCTGAGAAAGAGGAGATTGTAAATGTCAAATGTGACACCTTGGCATGTGCCATGCACATGATTGATTTCTGATAAACTTATAATTAAAATATTGGTTTATATTCTTTGTTATTTTACTATTTATAGAAGTCTTTATTAGGAAATATTAGATTCATATTAAATATCTCTCATTAAATTAGGATATTATTCTCATATCCTAGTTCACTTAGGAGTATATTTTATTAGTGTCCTAATTTACTTAGGAGTTTATTTATATCACTTCTTATATTATCAATCATTATCATATTTTTACTATTTGAGTTTGATTGAGATTTTACAGGATATTGATCAGAAGGGTCACTAAATTTCACAATATATATAATATTATTTTCTATGACTTATATATAGGTGTATATATTTGTATGTGTGCTACCACAATTCAAGAAATTGGAGAAGAGCTTCAATGCAAAATTGGAATGCAACTTTGATTATGTTTTATGACAGTTTTATTCATGTATGAGAGGTTGTGATCGTAGATGAATTTTTTTTTTATGTTTGTTTGAATTACTAGCTACTCGGGAGAACTTGCGAGTTGAGTGTTTATATAATTCAGTGTCAGACATTATTGTTATGTGTTACTTAATAATGTGTTATTAAGTTGTTAGCAACAGAGATTGAGCAGTATCACTAGAGTTTAAAATCTTCTTGGGATTTTGTTTTACAAAGATTAGGTCAATGTGTGAGAGTGAGTCAGCACTATAGACACACATAAAGATTGTACAAACAAGAACTTAGTGAATTGTAGCTCTAAGTTATCTGTGGATGTAGGTTTTTATAGCTGAATCACATAAAATCCTCTCGTGCCATTTTATATTACAGTTTATTGTTATATTTGGTATAAATGATCCATACTTTCAGATCTCACAATGTTAAAAGCATGTTAAGTTTGTATGAAGCAGCACACCTTATCATTCAAGGAGAAGATATTCTAGATGGAGCAATAACCTTCACCACAACTCACACCAACTCAATATTAAATGATCTAAGTTCTAACCTTGTAGAACAAATGGATCATGCTCTCAATCATCCTTTTTGTAAAGCCTTGCTGAGGTTTGAGGCACTCTATTTCATGTCTATCTACACAAAAGATGATTCATACAATGAAACTTTGTTGAGGATGGCAAAGTTAGACTTTAACATATTGCAAGCAACACATCAGAACTAAGTGGCATGACACGGTAAATTCATTGTTTTTAATTCTTTTTACTTCAGCATTTTAAACATATAGACTTTCATAATTTGAAACACAAAACTCATTGTTGAGAACAAAATTAAAATGTACTTAATTTTTTTTAAATACGTAATGTTTGAGAACAAGAATTTAATAAAAAATATTTATGTTTTCCATTATCATATAAGTTGACTCTTGTAATGATTTTACGTTGTAATTATATTTTAGGTGGTGGAAAAGCTTCGACTTTTCTACAAAGCTGCCTTACACAAGAAAGAGATTCGTAGAGTTATATGTTTGGGTAATGGGAGTTTACTTTGAACCCTAATATGCCTTCACTAGAAGCTAGCAATTAAAGTAATATGCATGATGTACATCATAGATGACATATACGATGCCCACGATACTCTTGAAGAACTAAAGCTCTTAATAGAAGTTGTTAACAGGTTAAAGCTAGCATGATTGTGCTTAAATTCACTTTGAATTTGATAAATGAATTGTATTAATTCTATAGTTTATCAAAATCTAATATTTGATTTGCTTAAAAAAATTTCCTTATTGAAATTTTATTAATATTTTTTTTTTTTGTTATGTGATTATTTTCAGATGGAACATTAATGCAATAGAAATGCTTTCAGATTATATGAAATTAATTTATAAGGCACTTTAGATGTCTATGGAGAAATTGACGAAGATAGGACCAAGGAAGAAGGTCATATTGTATTTCTTATGCGAAAGAAGTGGTAAGAAGTTCCTTGCTTTGTCTTATGGTTCAATAAAATATTTGCAAGGATGACCTATCAAGGCAATCATGTGCAAGTTATAAAAGAAAATCTTATCATATATGTCGTTTTTAAAATTAAAACATTAAATAATATACAATAACAAAGATTTAAATGGGTGATGATATGATGTCACATGATATGACTGTTCAAAATAACCTATGATGTTGGTTTAGTAATTTTTCTTTTTCTCTTTCTTTCATGACCTTCATTAATCAACTACCCTTGTGTGCACATATACGGTATATATAATAAACATATATTGTAGATGGAAAAACTAACACAAAATTAACTACCTTGTGGAAGTTCTATGTCTAAGAAAATTTTATCAATTTATATATGCATGTATATATATATATATATATATATATATATATATATATATATATTCTTAATTAATATTATGATTCTTATTTCTATATGCACATGATCATCGCACATGGAAACACAACTTGAAAGTTAGTTTATCGAAGCCAAATCGTTCAATGAAGATTATATTCCAACAACGGAGGAATACATCTCTAATGCACTACTAAATAGTGGTTACTCCGCACTTCCAATAATTTCCTTTTTCGGCATGCTGACATTACAAATAAGACGGCTTTCAATTGGGCATCCAATAACCTAAATTGTAAAAGCATTATCTCTTATTTGCAAACTCATGGACGACATTGTTTCTCACAAGGTACAGAACTAAATTATGTGTTTATTAATATAAACAGATCAGAAAGAAAGAGCTGATATAGCTTAAACATAACACGTCATCAACATTTTTCCATGTAAACTAATTATGTATCTCAGTAAGTATTTTAAGATTTTGATAATGAATTAATTAACTCTATGAATCTAGTCTTAATTTAAGCAAGAGAGAGGGCATGTCGCCTCAAGTGTTGAAAGCTACATGAAGCAGCATGGAGTTTTTGAAGAAGATGTGGTTAAATCATTTCGCAAAGAAATTGCAAATGCGTGGAAAGACTTAAACGAAGAGTTCTTCAAACCAAAAGTTGTTCCTGTGTACATATGCTTGAGCGAGTTCTTAATATTTCATGTGTAATTTATTTTCTATGCAAGCATGATGATTGCTATACCAACTCTTATAAGGTTAGAGACAAAATTGCCCTGTTGTTAGTCCGCCCTATTACGCTTTGAGACATATATAGTTAATATTATTTTGAACGACAAGGATCCTCTCCTTATAGCATCGTTACCTCATCTTTTTATAAAGATGTGATTGTTGATTTTAGAAAATATGTTAACGAGGCAAAATTAGATAAATAGAGGATCCTAATTTTAATTAAATATAATACATGTATCATTTACCTCTATATGATATGTTGGACTGGGGATAAATTAAAGTTGGTAGCCTTGATTTGCCACGTATTAAATTGTAGTCTATATATCCTCGTTTGTATTAATAAATAATAATACTCATCTCAAAATTATTTTTCAAATTTTGTATCTCAAATGATGTGTATTTAATTAATATATAATTGTCAAATGGAAATGACATGATCTACACAATAAATGACATTTCACTTATCATGTCATTTGGGATGGAATTTGAGATAAAATTTTAGAAAAAGTATCATTACTCTTGTATTAATAAACGCCTTATCGATATAATCAATAGATACTAATGCTGACCTTTTCAAGATATTATGCATAGAATCATTCAGATATTGAAGGAGCAGAAGATTTTACATCCAGTTGGACTAGGTCAATAGCCGATTATTGTCTCCATTACTCAGACAGTTCCCCAACGAACATAGCAGCACCTTTGGATCAACATAGCTTTATAGGACAGAGGGCGGATGGGTACCTGCAAAGGCACTTCGATGCCAAAGTCGAGTCGCGAATTTTGTAAAAATAGTCAAGGGCTAGATAATCAGAATAGAATTGAATCCAAGCAAGAATCCATAATCTAAATGAGAGATTGAAAGAGAAGAAATATGGGGAAACTCTAGGAGAGAGAGTTTTATGTGTATAGTAGCATGTTCCTGGTTTAGTCCCTCTATACAAAGCTGATTTTCCCTCTATTTAGCTTTATTACAACCCTCCATTGCCCTTTCCAAGGCTACTCTTGAGCTCTCTCCTTACTTATGACTTCTCACCATTCTTAGATCGCTTCTGGCTCCATCTATTTCCTGTTTTGGGATTTCATCTCTTGGAAACTCAAATCTTCACTATGCCCTTTAGCTTTCTGCCTGTAAGTTCCTTATTATTCCCTGTTCAAAGTGCCCTCTTTACGTTTCAACCAGCTTACACTCTTTATCTCCTGGGTTTTTCATGTTAACTTCCCCTTTAATTATGAATTTCTTTCTTTTTTCTCTGTCCCACATGAGGCTTATAGGTAACAACATGAATTCCTGCATCCCGTGTCACATCCCTCTTAACTTTTCATTAATGTTATCTCATCTAGAGGATAAGAGGTCTAGTGGGCTAAGCTTAGAGAATTGGGTTTGTTTAATTCTAGAAGGGCCTTTTGGAGGGTTAGCACTAAGCTAAGCTGGGCTTCTTCTCAATAGGCTCGGGCCTTGAAGACAAGATATTTTCCTTTCATTTGCCCCTATTTTTTGGACATGGGCTTTATTGAGCCAAAGACCCATGTGCAAAAAATCAATTCTTTTGTCTTTTGGCCCTTTGAACCCTTAGATTGCCTATGACCGCTTCTATTCTCGTAATTTCTCTTTTTAAAGAACTTTAGCATGCCCCCATACTAGGGCTATGACTTATTATCTGCCCCCTTGTTGGGGTTAAACGGGGTTTGCTGGCTCTTAAAGTGAATTATTTAACACATAATTACTTTGTAAAGGTCTGCCCTAGTTTGGGGCCATCTGTTTACCCATACTTCACAAGGTCCTATCCTTTACTAACCAATTTGCCCCTCTTGTACCAAAATGCTTAGGGTTTGGTAAAGACGTCTCCTAGACTTTGGGCCCTCTGAAATCTTTTCCCCCAAGATTTGAGTACTACTGTAATGTATCTCTTTTGTTCCCAAATGCCCTAAAATGCCTTGGACTTGACATAAACCTCTCAATTTGGGTACTCACTAGTTTGACTCTCTTTTGTACCTAAATGCTTAGGGTCTGTTTATGTTCGTCCCTTATTTAGGCATTCATTAACCTTGTTTTGCCTTTGTTCCTAAATGCTTGGGTCTGTCTGGGTTTCCCCTGATTTTGGAACCAAGCATTCTGATCTTTCTTATTCTTAAACCCTCTTGAATTGGGTAGTTGGTATAATGATTCCTTTTATTTCCAATTGTTTTGGACTAGACTAAGGTCTTCTTTGATTTAGACACATTTAATATTCTGATCCATCTTGTTCCCAAATGCTTGAAACCTAATCAAGGTCTCCTTTGATTTGGGCATTCAGAACCCCCAAATGCCTTGGATCTAACAAAAACCTATTGATTTGGCCACTCATAACCCAAATGCCCTAGACCCGACAAGGACCTGTTGATTTAGGCACTCAAAACCTCCAAATGACTTGGACCCGATACAGAACCCTCAATTTGGGCACTTAATATTCTGATCTCCCCTTATTCCCAAATGCTTAAGACCTAACCAAGGACCCTTTTGATTTGGGCATTCGGAACCCACTCAGAACCCCAAATGCCTTAATCCCAATAAGAACCTCCTGATTTGGGCACTCAAAACTCCAAATGCTTTGGTCCCAATAGAAAGCCCTTGATTTTGGCACTCAAAATTCCAAATGCATTGGTCCTGATAGGAACCCCCTGATTTGGGCACTTAGAACCCTAAATGCTTTGGTCCCAATAGGAACCCCCTGATTTGGGCACTTAGAACTTACTTAGAACCCCAAATACCTTGGTCCCAATATGAATCCCTTGATTTGGGCACTTAGAACCCCAAATGCTTTGGTCTCGGTAAGAACCCTTTGATTTTGGCATACGGTCAACAGTAAATAAATAATTAACCTGTAAACATTCTCACATAATTTTTGCACAAAAAACTCTATCTCATTTCCCTTGGGACTATTTGAACCATGTATGTCTATAGTTATGAGCATAAAAAAGTTTCTACACACAATTTGTCGTATTATAGTCATACAAAAAGTTTCATATATGACTCCTCTAAGGCATAGTACATGTAATCTTATATCAAGCATAATATTTTCTAAGTTGAAGAGTGTCCCAAGGTTTAGAAATTTACTTACAGTCCAACGTGACAAAGAGGTTAGATCCCTTGCCCAAGTCCTTCTTACTCTATTATAGTCCTTCCTAATCTATATTTGCTTTGTTCACCACCATCTGATCTAGTTGGGCCCTTGCCACATAGCTTGATTTCCCATGTATCGTACATATATGTTTTCCGCCATTAATTTTTGCTATGTACATCACTTTAGGCCCCTATATTCCTGGTCCTGCCAATGTTATAGGTTATCATAAGGTTTGTCCTTGCTCATGCTCAACTTCCCCCATATCTTCTACCACATAACCCGTCGACATCCCCTTTCGGATTATTATCTCTATCTGGATTCTAAGATTTCTGCAATCGCTTGTTAAGTGCCCATAGTTTTCATGGAATAAATAATATACACTCTTGTCCTGGATGGACCCTTTCTACAGAGGTTTAGATGTCCTGAAAATGCCTTTACCTTATACTCCTACCAAATTTCCATGATTGAAGCCTTTAGTGGTATTGGAAGGAGTTTTAATCTCCCTGTCTCTAGCCTCTGCCACTTTTTGTCTCCTTTTTTAGGTTCTATTCTCCCTCCTTTTCGTCCCATCGATAGTTGTTCCATGTTGTGTTCCCCTTTTACTGCCAAGCCAACTCTATGTTGTTAGGCAGCTTCCTCTTTTTCCAAGTGAATCCACCATTCTGCCTGGCTGTGATTTTCTCAATCTTTCTTATGCCTTTCTGAATTAAATACTGATGAAATTTGGTTTCGATCCTCACTGCATTTCAAAAGCACCAGTTGTTGTGTACGAGTCATATTTTTTCATCTGACAGAGCTCGTTGATGAATCTGGTCATGAACCACCCAACTTCTCTCCTTAAACTTGTTTCAGGAATCGAGGTCTGTGATGGTCCTCAAGTGCCTTCTGTTTTGAGGTACTAAGCGAGAAACACCCATGCCAGATCATTGAAGTTAGTAATTGACCTTAGTGGTCGCAACCTAAACCACCTCAGAGCTAACCTACTTAGAGTCATGAAAAAAACTTTGCAAAGTAGTGCATCACCAAGGGTTTCTAGGGACATTTGTTGGCAGTAATGAAAAAGGTACTTTTCTAGGTCTCTTTTCTCGTCAAATAGTTTTAGGGTGGGCATGGTAAACTTTTCTGGCTTTAGGACGCAGTTTATGTGGTCAGGAAAGGGAGTTTGGCTTATTCTTTGGCCAGTGAGGGTAAATGGATTAAAAGGGTTGGTTGTAGCCTTGTCTTTCATCTTATTTTCCATCATATAGTTTAATTCCACCATAACGATGTCAAACATCTTCTGGTTCATATCATGAGCATTTTCTCTAGTTGGGTCAGGGTTCTGTTTAGGGTTCCCACTACCTTTCTCTGCTTCTTAACTTAGTGTAAGAGGGGTTTTCTTGCAATCGGTTGCACTCTCGACCTCCCATTCCTTATGGGCCTCTTCTCCATCACGTTTTTTTCCTATCATCTTCCTACGGAGCTTTATTTTCCTTCCTTGCTTGCTCTAGTTGTTTTCTTAAGTTTGCCATAACTAAGTCAATCCCACCTTAGTTTCCTTCTGGTTGGGATGTCCCTTCACCCCTGTGCAAGTTGTGACTTGTATCTTGTTCCATCTTGGAGATGTTACGAGTTAAGACCACTATCTTAGTCACAAAATTGAGGGCGAAGGGTGGCTTCTTGTTCAATAATGCCTTTAAACTCTTTCAAAAACTACGATTCCTCCAGAAGTTCCCACAGACTACGCTAGTTAAAGGAGCAGAAGATTGTACCTCAAGTTGGACTAGGTTAGCAGTCGGTTCTTATCTCCATTAGTCAAACAGTGGCTTAATGAACACAACAACACCTTTGGATCAACACAACTTCACTGGACAGAGGGGGGACAGGTACCTGTGAAGGCACTCCTATGCCAAAGTCAGGTCTCGAATTTTGTAAAAATAATCAGAGGTTAGATAATCAGAATGGAACTGAATCCAAGCAAGAATCCATAATCTAAGTGAACATAAATGAAAGATTGAAGGATAAGAAAGATAGGGAAGCACTAGGAGAGAGGGTTTTATGTGTATAGTAGCATGTTCTTGGCTGAGTCCCCTCCATAGGAAGCTGATTTTCCCTCTATTTATTTTCATTACAACCCTCCATTGCCCTTTGCAAGGCTACTCTTGAGCTTCTTCCTTACCTGTGATGTCTCACCATTCTTAGATCGCTTCTAGCAACATATATTTCCTTTTCTGGGATTTCTTCTCTTGGAAACTCAAATCTTCACCATGTCCTTCAGCTTTCTATCTGCAAGTTCATCGTTATTCCCTGTTCAAGGTGCCCCCCTTAGGTTTCAATTATCTTCCGCTATTTATCCCTAGGTTTTTCATGTTAACTTCCCCTTTTATTATGAATTTCTTTCTCTTTTGCTCTGTCCCACGTGGTGCTTACAAGTAATAACAACATGAATTCCTGCATCCCCTATCACGTCCCTCTTCACTTTTCATTAAAGTTATCCCATCTAAAGGGTAAGAGGTCCAATGGGTTGGGCTTAGAGGATTGGGTTTGTTTAATTCTAAAAGAGCCTTTTAGAAGGTTAACACTAAGCTAAGTTGGGCTTCTTCTCAATAGGCTTGGGCCTTGAAGACAAGATATTTCCCTTTGACATATGAATTTAGAAAAATGTTGAGGCTTCGATAATGATCAATTTCTAAACTAATGAACTGTTCAGCTTAGAATCAAATATGAAATTAGTCATTAATTGACTGTTTCAACTTGTTATTTCAAAACTGATGAAGGTAGTGTATGGCTAGGACCAAATGGAAATTTTATATTAAAACTTATTCTTGAAGATGTTATAATCAGCTTGTTGTTCTTAAGTTCCTCTGATAGCACGCGTGGGAATAAACGTAAAATGGAAAGTATATATATATATTTCAAGAGTTCAAAGGAATTTGTTAACCAAAATTATTTTATCTCTTTTTCTCTCTCATATTCTTCTTTCATTTCAGTCCAACACTCTTTCATCCACAAGCACACTTTGGTTTGGTTGATTAATAGTATGGTGAGGAGTTAAGGTGGTTTCCAAAGCTTAGTTTTGTAGAATCAGAGAGGTTATGAAACTTTGTTGTTAGGTAGTCTGTAATAAAAAAATAAAATAAAAAATCCTAACTATTTAATTTATTTGAAGTCAAATTTCAATACATATTAAAAACTTAAAGTAATAGTCAAATTATGAGAGGATTTTGGTCCAGAAAGGATAAGCTATCGCCTATATGGACAAAGCTCATGAATTTAATGTCTTTTAGAGGCAAACCTATGGTGTTTTAGGTCCTAGAGTTCAAATTTTCTAAACTTTAACATTTGAACTTTATATTTATTATATTCTAAGTATTAATCTTGTTTTTTAGAATATTAATTTTATTAACATTTGAAGGGATTGGCATTAATAATCCCTTTTCCAAAACTGCTCTCAGCATTCCTTCGAATGACGTATGTCACATAGAAACAATAGTGCTAATTAATAGATTTAATTACAAAAGAATAAAATAAATGTCAATTATTCTTTAAATTGTTTAGAGACATTATGTTAATGTAATGCTTCTAAATTTATGATTTTTTAAGTTGAATTGGTTTTAACAAATCCAACAATATTTAGAGAATTGCCCATTATTTCACATAACAAATGTCAATGTGGTGTGGTTGTGCTTGTTTTGTGGCAAGATATCGTACAGAAGTGGCTTGAGATAAAGGAATCTTATTTAATGTGTATTCTATGAGAAGTCAAATAATAATAATAATAATAATAATAATAATAATAATAATAATAATAATAGATGAAATTATCACTTAAAATTCTGCAAAGTACATTTTAAATAATCTAATAATATGTTTTCTAAATAATTTACTTTATATATTAAAAAATTAATGTTCCTAAAGAAACTAGGAAATTGTGTGGATATCTAAAATGAGTCAAATAAATACAATAAAGATTGTTGAGTCAACTACCCTGATATGCTAACTTTAGATTATCAAGTTATTGTTGAATAAAGTATTCTGTACTTTTTAATTTATGCTAATCATTAGCCTAGGTTGTCCAAGTTTTTTGGATTGTGACTATTTTCTGCATAACATGGTCCATAATTACCTAGGCTTTAGGAATTTGTTGAGCATATTAGTGTCTATTTTCTCTGCCCATTTTCTATCATGTACCAACTTATATAATGGCTATTGCTTAATAATAGTCTAGTGAGATTAGCACTTTCTTCGGATTATTTTTTTAATTCATATTTTTTTTACATAACACTGGTATCAAAGCTAGGTTGAAAGTGAGTCAGAGAGAAAGTGAGTAGGTAAGAGTCCATCCAAAAAAAAAAAAAGGAAAAAGAGAGCAGCAGCTTTATTTTATATTCCAAATTTGTTTTCTTTCTTGTAAGAATAGTCGTAAACAGATGGCTTCTAAAAAAATTTGTGCATCCAGCATTCCACGATTTGATGGTCATTATGACCATTGGAGTATGCTAATAAAAATTTTTTTGAGGTCCAAAGAATACTATAATGTAGTTGCGTCTAGTTTTGTAGTGTCCACAATCGGTGCAGCACTGACAAAAAGCACAAAAAAGAAAGTTGGGAGAATTAAATGTTGAAACTATGGACCACACAAAACTCCACATTGGTATGATGTTGTCAATTTTGGGCCTAAGTCCTTATGAATTTGCTTTTGGATTCTACCCAAAATGCCTCAAAAAAAAAAAGATTTCATACCAATGGAGATCTTGCCCATACTTATATGCCCATGATCCTTCCTATGTCTAGCCAATGTAGGACTTTGGTCACATCTCAACAATCCTCCCCTCGAACAAAGGAGCACATCATTGTGGTATTTTTTTGGGCCCTCAAACAACTATCCATCTATCTGCAACTCTTTCTAGGTCAACTCCTCCTCATTGTGTTATGATCAATACACATTTATGAAGCATTCAGAGCACACCGCCTGGTCCAATAGAGTCTAATCACAGATCCAATCATGAGCTTTAACTGAGGCCCAAGGCCCACCAACCTTTTTTTGACACTTTGAGAATTTTTGCCACGTATTCCACTGGCTAAGTCTGGGCTTTGACTTTGACACCACTTGTTAGGAACTATGGACCACACAAAACTCCACATTGGTACGATATTGTCTACTTTAGGTCTAAGCCCTCATGGATTTGCTTTTAAATTCTAATCAAAAGGCCTAAGAAAAAAAGCCTCATACCAATAGAGATCTTATCCATACTTATATGCCAATGATTCTTCCCATGTCTAGCCAATGTGAGACTTTGGTCGAACCTCCAATATTGAGGTTAAATGATTTAAAGGCAAAAATTTATTTATTCCAGGCCATTGATCAATCTATCTTGGAAATCATTCTTAGCAAAGAAACTTCCAAGCAAATTTGGGATTCTATGAAAAAGAAACTCCAAGGTTCAGCATGGACAATACAACAATAGCTTCAAACACTTTGTTCAAAGTTTGAGATGCTTCGAATGAAATCAAGAGACTGTCTTTGAGTTCTTGTCAAGAACTATGTTGATTATCAACAAGATGCAAATTCATGGCGAGAAGATTGAGGACGTGACAATAATCAAGAAAATCTTTGATCAATGATGTCAAAGTTCAATAACTTAGTGTTCACTCGAAGAGTCAAAGGACCTTTACCAGCTCTCAATTGATGAACTACAGGGTTCATTACTGGCTCATGAACAAAAGTTGATCCAGTAGAACAAAGAGGAGCAAGCTTTAAAGGCTTCTATCAATAATAATCTACTTCAACACCTAGCAGAAGAGATCGAGGGAGAGGAAGAGGACGAGGTCACAGCAACAAGAATCGTAGGAACCAGCATCAAAATTCTAAAGAGAATAAATCTTAAGGGAGAGGAAGAAGTCAAGGTGGCAACCACGCATCTTCCAATAGACCAAAGTCAGTAGACAAATTACAATTGGAGTGTTTCACATGTCATAGATACAATCATTATCAACCAAAATGTAGTACGAATATGCCAAAATGACATAGTGAGAAATCTCGCTATGTAGAGAAGGAAGAAGAAATCTCTTTGTTTATGACTTGCTACGTCAAGGATGAAGCCAATCAAAATCAATGATATTTGGTAGGTTATAGCAATCACATGTGTGGTGATATAATTGCATTTTCAGAGTGAGATGAAACCTTCCGTGATACTGTGAAGTTTGGCGACAATTCTAAAGTATCTATTATTAGAAAAGGAAAGGTAACAATCTTAACCAAGAGAAATTCCTTGTAGAATATTTCTGATGGGATATTTGTTCTAGATTTGAAAACAAAATTACTTAGCATTGGCCAGTTACAAGAGAAAGGGTATGAAGTCTATATCAAATGATGAGTTTGTAAAATATTAGATGAAAAATTGGGTTTGATTGCTTAGGTCAATATGACTACAAATAGAACGTTTTTGCTGCATCTTAACAACATTTCTCATACCTACTTCTCTGCAAGACTAAAGGAAGAGACTTGGCTGTGGCATTTTCACTATGGACATCTGAACTTAGGCAGGTTAAAGACTTTTCAGCAAAGTAATATGGTGGACAGACTACAACAAATTGTTATACCTCCTCAAGTTTGTGGAGTGTCTTGTTAGCAAACAACCACGCAATCAGTTTTGAAAAGGAAAATCTTAGAGAGCTAAGAAGGTGCTAGAACTAGTGCACATCGACTTATACCGGCTGATAACTCCAATATCAAATGGGGGTAAAAGATAAAACAATATCATTCATTGATGATATTTGTTGTAAAATTTGGGTTTATTTTTTGCTTGAAAAATCCGAAGGTCTGAAAACTTTCAGAAGTTTCAAAGCTTTAGTTGAGAAGGAAGCAGACACTCCAATCAAAGTACTATGCACTGATCATCATAGAGAGTGTAATTCAGAAGGATTTGGTGATTTTTGTGACAAGCTAGAAATACGAAGGCATCTAACTGCAGCCTACACACCATAATAGCATGGTGTTTGTGAGAGGAAGAATCACATAATTCCGAATATGGTACGAATTCTTTTGATAAGGAGTGGAGTTCCAAGAATATTTTGGCCTAAAGTAGAAACTTTAAGCTTTCATTTGCTAAACAGAAGTCTAACTCTTGCTATTCACGATATGACACAGAAGGAAGCTTGGAGTAGATGTAGACCGACTGTGGATCACTTCAGAATTTTTGTGTTCATTCCAAATGCCCATGTTCTAGATATAAAGAGAAGAAAGCTTAATAATAAAGGAGAAAAATGCATTTTTCGTAGTGTTAGTGATCATTCAGAAGCTTACAAATTATATAATCCTATTACCAAGAAAATTGTAATTAATCGTGATGTCATTTTTTATATAAAAAATACTTGGACATGGAGCTGTAGTACAATTGGGCAACAAGTTCTAGTAGATTTCGATAGTAAAAATGAAGAAGAAAAACAATAGTCCCTAATAACAGCAAATTCCAGCAACTTTCGTACCTTAGAATTCACCAAGTGGAACATCTATAGCTACTGAAACTTCACCAACAACAACAGAATTTGATGAACTTATTGATGCAGCAATAAGTTCACACCTCAATGTGCTAGCAAGATGCATGGATGGATGCAAGATTGTGTAGTAACTGGTATTGACGTGTCTGAAAATTCTAGCTCTTACGTATTATACTTTTTTTTAGACTGTGATCCCACAACATTTGACATTGCTATGAAAGAATCGAAATGGCACAAGGCCATGGATGATGAAATTACAGCCATAGAAAAGAATGACACTTGGGAATTAATGGATCTATTAAAGAGGCCAAAAACTATTGCCGTCAAATCGGTTTATAAGATGAAATTGAAGGAGAATGGTAAAGTTGATAAGTATAAGGCACGTCTAGTTTCAAAAGGGCACAAGCAGAAGTTTTGTGGATTACAAAGAGGTTTTTTGGTCCTATTGCAAGGCATGATACAACCAAAATAGTGATTGCATCGGCAGCCCAAAATTCATGGCCTATCTTCCAATTGGATGTAAAATCAGCATTCTTGCATGGTGATTTGGAAGAACGGATATCTATCTATCAACTCCTGGTTATGTTAAGATTGGAAGTGAGCATAAAGTATATAAATTAAAAAAGGCTCTATATGGACTAAAACAAGCTCCACGGGCTTGGTATAATCGTATAGATATTTATTTTTTGAAGGAAGACTTTAAGAAGTGTCCATATGAACATACACTTTATATTAAAATTGAAGATGGAGGAAAGATGATTATTGGATGCTTATATGTGGATGATCTTATATTTTCTGGAAATGATGGTGTCATGTTTGATGTTTTCAAGAAATCTGTGATGGTAGAGTTTGATATGTTTGATCTTGGGAAGATGCATTACTTGGTATTGAAGTAGAGCAATCTGCTACTGCTATTTTTATCTCTCAAAAGAAATATGTGCAAGAAATTTTAGACAGGTTTGAAATGAAGAATTGTAATTCTGTAAACACACCAATAGACTGTGGATTGAAGCTAAGCAGGGATCTTGAATTAAAAAGGTTGATAGTTCTCTTTACAATCAAATGGTGGGGAGTTTAATGTATTTGACAGCAACAAGGCCAGACATAATATATTCTGTGAGTCTCATAACTAGATACATGGAGAATCCAAAGGAGATGCATCTCCTTGCTGCTAAGAGGATATTTCACTATTTACAAGGAACTATTGAGTTTGGTTTACTATACAAGAAAGGGAAAGCAACATGCTTGATAGGCTTTACTAATAATGATTTTGTAGGTGACCAAGATGACAAGAGAAGCACATCAGGTTACGCTTTTATGCTGGGTTCAAGGGCTGTTTCATTGTCTTCTAAGAAACAGCCAATAATTACACTATCAACTACTGAAGCTGAATTTGTGGCAACAACCTCCTGTGCATGTCAAGCCATTTGGTTGAGAAAAATTCTTGAAGAGTTGCATATCAAACAAGAGGGAGTAACTACAATTTATTGTGACAACAATTCAATAATAAAGCTCTTCAAAAATCCTATTCTGCATGGGCGATGCAAGCATATAGACGTGAAGTATCATTACTTGAGAGATTTAAAAAATGCTGGAGTCATTAATCTAACTTACTGAAGAAGTGAAAACCAGACTGCTGATATTTTTACCAAGCCTGTCAAATTCCTTGCATTCCAAAGCTTTAGGAGGCAGCTTGGTGTGTCTACTTCAGCTGATCCAATTTGACAAATAGATCTTCAAAATTTGGCTCTTATTAAACTGAATGTTATGCCTGGAACGTCAGTTTGAGGAAGCGATTTTTGAATAAAGTATTCTGAACTTTTTAATTTATGCTAATCATTAGCCTGGGTTGTCATAGCTTTTAGGATGGTGATTATTTTTCTGCGGAACATGGTCCACTTACAGAGCATGGTCCATAATTACCTAAGCTTTAGGAATTTGTTGAGGACGTTAGCGTCTGTTTTCTCTGCCCATTTTCTATCACGTACCAGCCTATACAAAGGCTATTGCTTAATAATAGTGAGATTTAGCACTTTCTCCTGATTTTTTTTTTTTTAATTCATATCTTGTCTTCATGACAGTTATCATCAACCATTGTTAGAAAAAGACTATAGAGAATGTAGTAAAATGTTTGATTGTAGGTTCTTGAAAAAATCCAGAAACATGCAACCGACAACCATAATGTTGGTTTTCGAACATACATAGTTACCATAACATATGAACTTGCTTTCGCAGCCATATAAATTCTTTAAATTATTAACTCAGGAAGGCATCACGATTTTCGAATCTTTCTAAGATCAAAAATTGCGTTGTATAATATATCACCTGAAAAGGACATCAATTTCTTGTCTCACGATAAGTTTTGGAACGTTTCGTTTCTTCATCTTTCAGGGGATTTGTTCTCATTTCAGCATTTTGCTTGCTCCATTGAATTTTCAGACCTTAAGTATGATAGACCCCAGCAATAAACGAAACCTAATTGATTAAATGAAAACAAGTTGTTTGAAACGTGCATGTACGGTGCAAATGCAAATGCAAATGCATGCACAATGCAAATGCAAATACAATACGCCATAGTCAGTAAATGAAGCTTATATTATAAAATAGGAAGAAAACCATAGACTTAGAGCATCCAAAACCAGTTATAATTCCAATTCGCAAAAGACAGGAAAAAGCTTACAACTAACATGTTCTCTTAATTTCAACAAAAATCAGAAAATTTTTACTCGGTTGAATGACAAATAGGATTAATATTTAATGAAGTAAGTTGAATGATGATAAAACATGATTTGTAAATTTTAATTTCGTGAGTACGTCAAGAAAAGGAAAGTAGCAAAATAAAAAAAATAAAATATTAAGTTTATTTTTTTAGGTTTAACAAGATTTTTTTTTAATTGTCTAACAAGTTCAAGATATTTAACCAGTAAAAAATGGTGTAGTTGAAGTGACTGCTTTAAGTTTCAGTCACACCGTAAATATTTTTATTTTATTGACTAGTCAAACGGTAAGAGTCAAGTCACTGAATGGGTTCTTTGGATAGTTAACACCTTATTAGATGGTTATTTAGGAGAAAGACTTGTATCTATTTGACATGTTTACCAATCAATTTGCTAATTTAGTGAGTCTTTCCTTTATTTAGATATTTGATAATCGATTAGCAAAGTGTTAAAGTTGTTAAAAGATGTTAGATGTTTGTTCTGTAGAGTACAGTTATCAAACTTTTATTTATGCAATATAGAAATATATTCGTTATTTATGTTAAATTTAATTAAACAATAAAAAAAATTATATATGATTCAATCGAACCCAAATAATTCCTTCTACCTGTTGGGTACCCTCCGACAATCACACAAACTCGACAGATGAAGGTTAGTGCAAATATGGACCGCATTTTTATCGAAAGAGTCCATTAAATCAAAATCACAAGGGGCCGACCGCTTATAACAAGTGGAGACCGCTTATAACTAGCGGATGCTCTTCTTGTCAAAAGCCATGGCGTCGGAGTCAAAATTCCATTTGGTCACAGGTGTTGAAATTACTAGTAGATTCTCTTCATGACAAAAGCCATGGCTTAGAGGGTCAAAATTCCATTTGATCATAGGTGTGAAATGATTTAATGTTATAAAATTCTATTGGATATGTAATTATTATATATTACTTTTAACTGAATATAAATTGAAAGAAAAAAATTGTTAAGTTTTGAGTTTCTAAAAATTTGTTTGATAAAAAAGAAAAAGGAAAAGCGAAATATGAATAAATTTGGTTTTGATTACGGATAAATTTGAGATTTGATAATCATAGTAGAGTCAAACAAATATTTCATCTAAATTTTTGTACAAAAATGGGGAAGGGCAATTGCCCCTCCTTGTCCTTGTTGGCTCCGTTCATGCCTAAAAAAGTGAAGAGACTCTAGAGGTTATATCCTAGGATGACATGGCATACTCAATAAATCGTAGATTAATAAGTGGATTCCATTCCTTGATATCTTAAATAGTTTCAATTAATTTGCATTAAATCTCGGAAGAAAGAGAGAAATACTAAATGATATTTTTAAAATATTAAGAAGGTTAAATTTAATTGTTAAATTATGATTGAATGGATATCATGTCATCATCCTAACATAGTAAAACGAGTGTATCTAGACTTTCTTATATGCACATATTATAATCTAACAACTTATGTGTTCCCCTTATAACAGTCATTTTATCAACTCAAAAATTATCATATATAACATAATCATTTTATTGTATTCAATACGTTTTACAATAAGAGCAATTTTTAAAATGGTTTAATGATTGTTGAAATAGGAATACTTAAACTATTAAGATTTTAACATGTGCTCTTAATTTTTAAAATTTCAGTTATATGCGTATTTGAAGAAAATTTCAATTTTTTTATTTTCCAAAACATCAATTTAATTTTATGAGGCTACCAAAGGGCAGGTTTTGCCTATTTTCTTAAAGAGTTGGCAGTTTATTCTCTTGCTAGTATGTATACTATAATTTTATTTTTGCATTGTTACGATGATGAGCTTAGTCGTAGAAGACCCTTTTGATGCTATGATCTTTTCTCTTCCTATATGTTCATGTTATCTATATTTAGTTACTTTTCTTTATGATTTAACCAGAGTTTTGTACACTAATTTATAACCTTGTAGAGACTCTTGTAAAATTAACGGAGGTCAATTTGTGCGTATTCGCTCTCTAAACAAATTAAGGAAATATCAGAAAATTGAAAATTGAATAGAATACTATTACGATTTTGGTTAAATCTTAATTATTATTATTATTATATATATTTTATTGACTAGTAAGTAAGTGTAAACTGTAAAGTAAAGTACTAAAGTATGTCAAATGAGTTTTCAGCTTACATCTTACTGGATACTTATCTATATATATAGGGGAATGGCTACAGTACAACCATTGTACACATACATCATTTTTAACATATGTATAAAAGTTATAAATAGACGTATAAAAGTTATAAATGAGTAAAATAAAAGTTATAATACAACTTTTATTTATTGATTTGCAACTTTTATACAATTACAATTTATAACTTTTATATAGTCAATTTCAACTTTTATACAAAATTTTAGATGTACCAGTACAGCTGCTGTTCTATAGCTGGTCCCATATATCTAGAGGTGGACCTACACTTTATGCAGCTGTTCATAATTACCCCCCTCTGTGTAAAAGCTTTCCGAATGAAAATTAATTAAGCCCCTCCAGATCTTAATATCTAGAATCCATAACCTTTAAAGAGTTTTGTGATAAAATCTCTTTTGGCTTGTTACATTTTCATAGCTTTTACAATAATAGCACAATTACTATAACATGTCCATGCACTCAACAATCTTTATTTCATTTAATTAACTAATGAATTATATTCTTTTAAATCTTTATTAAATAGAAATATTAGACAAGATTCATTTATTTACCTTTTGTCTACTCAAATTATATTTTTTAATAAAAAATATAATTGTATTAAAGATTTAAGTTTAGATATTAGTATAATATACTCATTTTTTAATTATTTTATTTAAACTTTATAATTTAACTTCATTTTTCATAGTTTACTTGAGAATTAGTAATTTCTTTAGAAAAGTAGATTCTTTTTGGCTTTTAAAATCTACCTATATTTCTTTGAACAATATGTATTTAAATTATTTAATTTATATCTACTTACAATATTAAAAGAAAGTTAAATTCTAGATTAAAGATAATTAATTAATCTAAAAATAGTAATAATTATTATCTTTATATATTCCAAAAATTGAATAAAAAATTTTGTTTTTATACCCGACAAGGTCGGTCCCTAAACTCTATATCCACGGTATCTCTCATTTTACTAAATTTCTAACAAGTAAATGTTCCGAAAGTAAAATGATGGGTTATTATATATATATATATATATATATATATATATATATGGGTATATAAAATTAATAACGTATAATATTCGTTATTTAAATTTTGATTCAAATTCATAGTCGTCTTTTCAGTTTGACTATTTACCGTTGTTTCTTGCAAATCATCAAGATAAGGTCAACATACGAATTCGTGCATATGTATTCCCCTTTCTATCGAAAATATGCCTTTACCATGCTGGGCCCACCAATTACCCCTAATGGACCGTCCACTAGCTCTTCTTCTATTATTAAGCCACGGCTCAAAGGTTTTTTTGGTTCACTCTGTCAATTCAACGCTAGGGTTTCATTTTCCTAGCACTGTTTGGTTCGTTGATGATGTAGTAGATTTATTGGTGAATTTCACTTTCTTAATTTCAACGTAAAAGTTTTAATTAACTATATATGTATTACAATTTCAAATAAAGAGAGAAATAATAAATGGTAAGTATATTAAATTGCCAAAAAGGTGAAATATACTTGTTAACCCATATTGAGTTAATGTATAATATCATTACTATGCTTAACTTGTACCACAAATGTAACTTAATTAGCTTTCTTAAAGGCATATGTTATAATCTGCAAAATGATCTACTTTTATTATAACAATTATTAAATCACCCATATATGATATTAAATTAATTATTTTACTACATCCAATGAGTTTATAATAAAAACATAGTTTCATAAAAAAATTCTTTAATGATTGTTGTTATAAAAATACATAAATTTGTTACATATTAGTTCAAAAAGGTTTAGATATGCTCTTAGATCTTAATTATGCATGTTGAAAATATTAATATCAGTGTTTAGAATTTAATTTCATAAACATTTGAAAGGAACAACGTTAATATCCCTCTTCTCAAAACTGCTGTTAGCATTCCTTTGAATGAGTTGAGAGGTCAGCTAGAAACATTAATGGGGTCCTTTAGGAAAGCAAATTGGTGACTTTAGAAAGTTGGACTCGATGGTATTCCACTTTCATCAAAACAAACAAATAACACTTACACAATGATTGGAAATTTTCATTCAACTTTCATTACAACAAATACCTAATGAGAATTTCGCTATGGTAGTTGTCATATTGTCATTTTTTCATTATTTTTTTTTCGTATAGGTAAACCAATAATATCAAGGAGGGAACCACGTTAAATGTTGTGGGATGACCTTGGCCTTCACGGACCCAAAAAACTCTAATTTACATACAAAGAACATATATATATATATATATATATATATATATATATATATTATAATGTAATCCATCATATTTATTTTTCTTTCGGCCTCTATTTCTAATTTTTATGTTTCACCATTGTCCTCCCACAATCAAATCTGGGCTCGGCTCATGCAAAAGGCATTTTCAACCTTTAGACGGTGCGTTTGCGGATGGGGGCAGACGCTGGTTGGACTATTTATCAAAGACTAATTGTCCAATCATTTGTTTGACTTTTTTGAAAAAAAAGTTTGAAACTAGACTAGTACTAGTCCTAATAATGCCAACATCATAGGACAAGTAATCCTATGTGGAAACAGGGGACTAAATAGTCCCAAGCATTTCCAAATTTTTTATTTTTATCATAATTCATAATATTGTAATTAAAATATTATATAATAATGAATAAAACTAAATATTTTCAAACTTATATTAAATAATATTAAAAATACATTTAGTAAAATAGTAATATTTAAAAAATATCAATTTTAAAATTTTTTAAACATTTAATTATGACGTAATAAGAATAATTTTTATTATAAATATTTTATTTTCCATAATATTACAATTTTTTATTTTCGTTATAATTAATATTATAATTAAAATATAGTATAATAACAAATAAATTTTTTTAAATTCAAATTAAATAATATAAAAAATACCTACTTTTTATTAAAATAGTAATATTTAATAATTTTTAAATAAATATAATTTTTAGTTATATTTAAATGCTTAATAAATTATAAAAATGATGTAATAATGAACTGAACTTGAATAAAATTAAATTAGTTTATATTTAAAAATTGATTGTAATAATTGGAGAAAGAACCAATGATGTTTAGTTTGAACCACCCTCTCAAGTCTCGCAAGTAAGATTTTGAAACTGATGAGCTTTTAGCGAATTCTCCTTAATTCTTTTTAAATCTCGTGTGAATTTGAATAAGATTTTTTGTATGAAACTCATAAATGTAGTATTACTTATTTGTTATTTTATGAATTAATATACTGATGAAGAACTCTCTTGCTCTCTATTATCACTATAGCAGAGAGAGGCTTTCGTGTCGGGCAAAAACCGCCATAAAAAGTCTGTAACGACGGTTTTATGATGGTTTATGTTTGTCGTAAAAGCAACCGCAGTAAATACTTTTACGACGATTTTTGTCTATTGTTGAAGCCTTCTTACGTCGATTTTCACGTTCGTCGTAAAAAGTTACAACGAATTGGATATATGTTTTACGACACTTTTTTACGACGGTTCAGAACCATCGTAAGACTTTTACAACGAACCTGAAACTGCTGTAAAAAGGTACAACATATTTAGTAACAACTTTTTACCACAATTTTTAGACCACCGTAAAAGATTTACTTTTAAGGAAAAAAAAATATAATTTTTGATAAACAATTTCTTTTAAAAAAAACCTGCTTTTGTAGTTACTATTAATTTAACATATTTATTTCATTATACATGTAAATGAAAAAGGATAAAAATTCATAAGAACATGAGCGTAGATTACAACTGGATTTAAATAAAGCACCACCAAATGAGTTTCACATTAAAAGGTCTCAAGTTAAAAGTTAAAATCAATTACAAAGACAACTATTTGACAATCCTTCATCTTCAAACTTGTCTCAATCTTCATCCCAATCACTAATTCTTTCTTGGATCCACGCTGCCAGCAAGAAAGTGCATTATCAAACTTATAAATATTTAAAAAAAATAAAAATAGTACACTTTGTTATAAGCTTAATCATATTAAAGTTATAAAAATTAAATAAGGTTTTCAAAGCTTACCTTCTAGGCTTTAAGATTTTTAAATTCATGCTTTTCCTTATTGCAATAAACCAAATTCAAATTAATTACTCAAATTCAAACACAAGGAAGGATTCCAAATTGGTAAAATTGAAACAAATCAAACACCAACTAAACTTCAAGTACTATAGTTATAGGCACAAATCAATAAATTAAAGGTAATTTTAACATAAACCTGCTTCCAGTTTAACCCACTAGTAACTATTAGTTTAACATTGCAATCCATGAAATTGTATTAAAAAAATCTTAACGAATATTCTAATTAATGTAAAAAGAACTAAAGCAATAATCATTATAGCATAGCAAATATTCTTTCACTTTTTAACATATGGTTATTCAAGAACACGTCCTTGGCAATATTGGTTTACGAATTAGGTTGAATGAAGAGTTATTGCTTTAATAGTTAAATGACACATGTTAGTATATGAATAATTGTTATTTTTTTTTAATTGTGCTGCTTATCAAAAGATACCAAAAGTAAAGCTATAGCATGTACAAACCAAACCTAGAACTTAGTAATTAAGTCTTTTTAATAATACTTTTAAAACATAGAGCTTTAAATGGTTGTCCCCCACTTTCTCTAAGGCAAGACAACTTTGGTAACCACCTGTTTCAAAATTGAAGCAATGTTCAAAGTCTCATCTCTTTTATAAATGCTTCATTCGCTCTCACATGCAATCGATTTCACTTCCTCCACTCATATTTTAAGAAAAACAATGGTTAGAGATCAATCAAACAACCTTGTTGAGGTCAATTCAAACATTTCCTTAAAAGTTTAAGCACTAAGTTACAAAGAACCCAAAAAAACTACACAAACTAGGAAAATTCCCAACTAACCTTTAATATCCACATAAGTTATATGGTTAGGCATTATCAAAAGCTCACAACTTAACATCACGCCACCTGCAGAGCAATAAAAACATTATAAACCCCCATATATGCATCTTCTATAATATGAATTCAGCGGCAATTAAAAAATCACAATCTCAAATTTACACTTTGCAATACAGCAACAACACATATATGCGTTTCTAACCATATATCATCAAACATACCTTCCAATTCCAAGTTTTTTATACTACTTGAACGAGTGCTTCAACTTCAGCAGGTAGGTCCTTTAATTACAAATGCAATGAGTTGGCTCCTTTAATTACATATATGTAGCAATTAATTAATAGAGCAGCCTTTCCAGCTTTAGTGCCTACATCAGTTCATGGCATCTCAACCACAAATTAAATTAGCATACACTTATCTAAACTACCCCACCACTTGAATTCATCATGTTATTATTGGCTTTTTATTTATCATAAATTGGAGTGGTAATCATAATAGCATATTTTACTAAAAGATAATTTTAACCACTTTTCTCATATTAAATATATGAGAAATCGTAACAATAGAAAAGTCATATAAATAATTCATTATTCTTTAAACTATGTTATTTTTTTGTATTAAAACACAAATTAGAAGAAAACATCAATGCTTCTCCACCCAAAATCGCAAACCACAACCAACATCAGCATCGACACCACCATTACGCTTTCTAATTCTTTGACATTTTAATAGCAACCAAACAAAATTTTTTTCCAGAAATTCTCTGATGACATTGAGTTAGCACCAGATAAATAAATTTTTACCTTTTTGGGGGGCGCATAGAGAATCAGAGGTTGGCAGCGGCAATGGCTTCGAACCAAAACAACAACGCTAGGCTAGTTGGGTCTGCTAGTCAGTGATAGTGCTGATGAGTGAGAACGTTGATGTGGAGTGGTAGCTTTGCTTGAGAATGGATGTTGCAGCCTTGCACTGGTTAGGGATTGCAAGGGCTAAAGAAATGGAAAGTGAAAGAGATGGGAGAAATTAGGGATTAGAATGATTAGGGATTAGGGATGAGAAGGAGGAGAGAAGAGAGAGATGATCATAAAGTAAATGTGAAACTTTTTACTGCAGGCATGGCTGCCCACCGTAGATTGTGATACGCGAACATTATTAAGGCGGTTTTTAAAAACCGTCATAGAAGGCCGGTGTAGTAAATAGCTTGTTTTCTTGTAATGTTTTTTTTATTAATTTAATAATTTAAAAGAAAACCTTAAACATGAATTGCTAAATATATTTAATTTTCAAAGAGAAAATGGCGTAAGTACATGTAAGCAAAAAAAAAAAAATCTAACACCTCCAATCTAAATAGAAATACTATTAAATTAAGGTTTTAAAAGCAAGAATTTTATTCATATAATATATATAAGTGGATTTATAATTTAATACTCAATTGAACCATCAATCAGACAAAAATATATAAAAAAGTTATATTAAATGTTGATAAAACATAATCATATATGTAGATTAATGCTCAGCCCTCTATCGTAAATGCAGAAGAAGAGCATTTACATGCTGAACTGGTAGATCAACAGAAAGTTAGTAGGTCTCATTTTTAGAGTCTATTATAAACCATCACATTTCATTTTCTGATATGATGTTTCTTTGGCGCTTTTCCAGGCACTCTTGATGGTTAAAAAGAACATTTTCATTTTGTGAGGACTATCAAAAACAGTTCTTATGGTGGTGGTTCATTTTTGGAATGGGAGGTGTCGGAAAGACAATAATATTTATTAATTTTTTTCAATTTATTTAAAAAATCATAATATTCAAACGTATTTTCGATATCCCACTGAGCAATTATTTATACATAATTATCATAGATGAAGCTTAAGCAATCAGCTTAGAAATGAGATTATATGGCCTAACAGGGGAGGTAAAATGTCAACCTAAGCGTAGAAAATTATACCTCAAGTTTGGAATGAGTCAACAGATCTCATCTCCATTGCTTAAACAATGGCCTAATGAACACAACAGCATCTTTGGATCAATACAGCTCCACCAGATAGGGGGGACGAATACTACAAAGGCACTCTGATGCCAAAGTCAGGTCCTGAATTTTGTAGAGATAATCAAGGGTTAGATAATTAAAACAAAACTAAATCAAAGCAATAATCTAGAATCAAGCTGAAAATAAATAAAGGATTGAAGAAGAAGAAGGTTAGGAGACCTACAAGAGAGTTTTTTTTTTTTTTTTGACATATTGGCATGTCCTTGGTTGAATCCCCTTAGAGAAATGATTGCTCATTCCTATTTATCATGAATCACCTCCATTCCTCTGCCTAAGGTTCCCCTCGAGCTCCCCCTTTACTTGTGGCGTCTCACCATTCTTGGATTGCTTCCAATAACATCAATTTCCTCTTTTGGCTTCTTCTTCTTGTAAATTATGCCCCCAACTTGCAGTGACGTTTCCAGACCCTATTCTCCTTATTATCCACTATATAAAGTTCTGCCTTTCTTTTTTCCCTACTACCTATGATTTTCCTTTTGGTTTCTTCACCTTTTCCTCTTTGAGATTTGGATCAACCAACTACTTCCTTCACTCTTATGTGAAGGGCTCAATTGCCTTAATAAATGCTTACAGACTTTACCTCTCCTTTTGACTTTCCTCGACAAAAAGGAGTAATGGCTAGGCAGGTTGGGCTTAAAGAAAAAGGCTCACTTCAACACAAAAAGGATTCCTAGAAAAGTCTGGTTATGGGTTGTATTAGGCTTGGACTTGTAAGACAATTCTTTCTCCTTCAGTTGCCACCATTTTTTGGATACAGGCCTAATTGTGCCAAAGTCTTCTATGGAAAAAATCAATCTTTTTGCCTCCTAATCCGTTGTGCACTTGAGCCATCTCTAACCCATCTTGTTTTCGTAATTTATCCCTATAGTACATCAAGATGCCCCACACTAGGATTGGGGTTTCAGATATGGCCCTGCTTGAGATAGAGAGCAGTTTGTTAGTTTTCAAAGTGATTTTCCTATACTCTAATTGCTTTGTAAGATTTGCCCTAGTTTTCGATCCTTTGTTTAGCCCCATTTTTTTTTTTCAATTTGCTCCTTCTATACTCTAGTGCTTGGGCCGTATCTAGGGTGCCCCTTGATTTGAACAACTCTATAATTTGTCTCCTTTCTTCCCAAATGCCTTAGACATATTGGAGGTCCCTTTTGATTTGGGCATTTTATATTCTAATCCCCTCTGTTCCCAAATGTTTGACCTAACCAAGGTCAACTTTGATTTGGGCACTCAATATTCTAATCACTCTTTTTTTCAATTGCTTTGGACTTGACCAAGGTCCGCTTTGATTTGGACATTGAATATTCTGATTCCCTTTGATCCCAAATGCTATGGAATCGACAAGAACCCCTTGATTTAGGCACTCGGATCCCAAATGCCTTAGAGCCAACAAAGGACCCTTGACTTGAGCACTCAATATTCCGATCTCTCTTGTTCCTATCCTCTGGATCTTATAGAGACCCTTTGATTTAGGCACTCATACCCCAAATGCCTTGGACCTGATAGGGACCCATTAATTTGGATATTTAGAACCCCAAATGCCTTGAACCTAATAGAGCCTCTTGATTTGGGCACCAGACCCTAAATGCCTTGATACTGACAAGAATTCCTTGATTTAGGCACTTAGAACCCCAAATACGTTAGTCCCAATAGGAACCCCTTAGGTTGGGCATACAGTCAACAGTAAAGAAATAATTAATTAGCAAATATTTTAAATAATTTCAGACAATTTTTGCATACAAAAACATTATTTCATTCCTTTTATTCCCTTTGGGCCTATTTCAACCATATAGGTTTCAAATTATGAGCGTACAAAAGGTTCTACCCACAATGCTAGATTACAATCATACAAGAAGCTTCATAGGTGACTCCCCCAAGGCATAATACATACATCCCTATATTAAGCATGGTATTTTATAAGATGAAGAACGTCCTAAGGTTTAGGAATTTGCTTACAGTCTAACATGACTAAAAGGTAAGATCCCTTGCCTAAGTCCTTCTTACTCTATTATGGTCTTTCCTAATCTACATTTGCTTTGGTCACCACCATTTGATCCGGTTGGGCCCTTGTCATATAGTTTGATTTCCCATGTATGGTATAGATATGTTTTAGGCATTAGTTTTTACTATGCACCTTACTTTGGGTCCCTCTATTTCTGATCCTGCCATTATTACATGTTGTTGTTGTGTTTGCCCTTGCTCCTACTCAAGTTCCCCCGGGTCTTCTACCACATAACTAGTTAGTGTCCCGTTTTTTATTATAATCTCTATCTAGGTTCTGAGGTTTCTGTAATCTCTTGTCATGTGCCTGAAGTTTTCATGGAAGGAGTAATATACGCTCGTCCTGAGTGGCCTTTCAGGCAAAGGCTTGGGTGTTCTGAAAATGACACTATCCTTGTTCTCTTGCCAAATCTTTGCAATTGAAGCCTTAAGCGGTATTGGAATGAGTTCTAGTTTGCCACTATCTACCCCTTGCCACTTTTGTTTTTTATCATCGGGTTTTGTTCCTCCTCTTTTTTGTCCTATAGATAGTTGTTTCATGTTACATTCCTTTTTTGTAGCCACGATTATTCCTATTATTGGCCAGCTTCTTTCTATTGCACGTGAATCAAACCCTCTACCTTGGCTCTAATCTCCTCCTTCTTTCTTATGCCCTTTCGAATGAAATATTGATGGAATTTTGTTTCGGTCTCCACTGCACATTTGAAAGCACCAACTATTGCTTTTGAGTCATATTTTCCACTTGACTAAGCTCGATATTGAACCTCACCATGAACTCTCCTAGCTTTTCTCCTTCACCTTGTTTTAAGGAATAGAAGCCTACGATGGTGTTCAGTTCCCTTAAGTTCTTGAGATACTAGAAGAGGAACACATGTGCAAGGTTGTTGAAGTTAGTGATCAACCCTCAAGGCTGTAACCTAGACCACCTCAGAGTTGACTCGCTTAGAGTTGCGGGGAAAACCTTATAGAGCAAAATGTCATAAGAGATTTCTAGGGACATTTTCTTGCTACAAAGGAAAAAAATTCTCTTCTGGGTCCTTTCTCCTATCAAACATTTTCAAGGTTGGCATGGTGATCCGACTCCAAAACACTATTATTGTAGCTTGAGAATGGTGTTCGACATATTTTTTAGGCACTAAGTGCTATTGAGCTAAAGGGGTTAGTTGTGGCTATGTCTTTCATCTTGTTCTTTGCCATAAGGTTTATTTATACCATTACCATGTCAAGCATCTCCAGGTTGAGGTATTAGTGGTTTTCTTTGTTTGGGTTAGGGTTTTATTTAGGGTTGCCTCCACCTCTCTCTACTCTTGGTTCGGTGTGGAGTTTTTTCTTTTTTTCTTGTGCCTACTTGCACTTTCTGCTGCCTATGCTCCATTTTTTCCTCAACCGTTCTCTTTGTCCTCAATCTTCTTATGGAGCTCCATGTTCTCTCTTCTAGCCTCCTCTAACTATTTTTTAGTTCTGCAACTGTAGGATCAATTCTCCTAAGATTTTTCTTTGGCGAGGAAGTTCTTT
Source organism: Boswellia sacra (assembly GCA_013180625.2). NCBI lineage: Eukaryota > Viridiplantae > Streptophyta > Magnoliopsida > Sapindales > Burseraceae > Boswellia > Boswellia sacra. The sequence goes on from SNVD02005031.1 coordinate 65,544, forward strand.
CAACCATATGAGATTTTGAAACCACCATTTCTTCTTGTTATAGAGTTGAGAATAAGATGATTTTTTGTTTTATAACTCCACTGAGAGTTATATGGTTCTTGCAGACGGTGCCAATTGTAAGTGTAGAAAATAGTACCACTAGTTGAATTGGGTCAGCAATCCAATCTTATCTCCATTGCTCAAATAATGGCTCAATGAAAAAAGTAACACCTCTAGATCAACACAACTCCACTAGACAGAAAGGGAAAGGGTACCCATAAAGGCACTCCAATGCCAAAATTAGGTCCCAAATTTTGTAGTGATAATCAAGGGTTAGATCACCATAATAGAATCAAATCAAAGCAAGAATCAAGAATGAAGTTGAAAATAAATAAAAGATTAAAGAAGAAGAAAAGGGTTAGGAGATTGCCAAGATAGAATTTTTTGTGTATATTGACCTATTTAAGGACCAATTTACTTAATAATAAAGAGACAACATGTTATAGGGTAAAATATTCTCTTCCTATTAAGTTTTAATAATGTATTAAAAAACAGTATTAAAAAATAAGATTCTAATCAAATTTAACAAAACCAATTAATACTCTAAAACAATCAATAAAGGCACCACAAAAATTATAAAACAACAGCATGCCAATTTCACATGGAAAACCCGAAGAATTGACTGAAACTTTGTTGGGTTCCATCTTTCATATATGAACAATAAAGAGGTGTCTGGTTGAATTGATCCAAGGGAGAAAGGACTTAGGATTACTTAGGAATAAAAGTCTTTTGTTTGGTTGAAGTTTTTAACTTAGGAAAAAGTTACTGTAGAATAATGATGAAGATGATGATGATGATGATTTAAAAAAGAAAAAAAAGGGTTGAACATGACATAATGACTTTAAAGGTAAAATTACGTATTGAAGACTTTTTCTACTAAATGATGTATGTATGCATGGATTTATAAGGCCATTCAAAAAATGTAGGGACAGGTAATTTTGTTTATTTTAGACTAAAATCATGGAACTTCTAATATGATAGAAATGGCGTGGAGGCATGTGTTTTCCTCAAGCTTGAAAACAATAGTAAAATTGAGTGAAGGAGAACAAAGTTGTCTTACAAGCCCAAGCTCAATATAGTCTAGAACTAGACCATTTTAGAAAATCATTTTTGTATTGAAGTGAGCCCTTTTCTTTAAGCCCAACCTGCCTAGCCTTTACCCACTTCTTTCTATTGAGGAAAATCAAAAGGGGAGGCAAAGTTTATTAAGGCAATTCAACTTCACGTGGGAGTGAAGGAGGCTGTTGGTTGATCCAAATCTCAAAAAGGAAAAGATGAAGAAACCAAAAGGAAAAACCATTGGTATTGGATAAGGAAGAAAGGCAAAAATTTATACGATGGAGAATAAGGAGAATGGAGGTTGGAAATGTCACCGCAAGCTGGGGGTAAAATATTCCGAAAAAAGAAAGACAAAAGAGGAAATTGATATTGCTAGAAGCAATCGAAGATTGTTGAGTTGCCACAAGTTAGGGGGAAGCTTAAGGGGAACCTTGGGCAGAGGAATGGATGTGAATCATGATAAATGGGAAACGAAAATCATTTTTTAGGGGATTCAGCCAAGGATAGGTCAATATACACAAAAAATTCTATCTTGGCAATCTCCTAACCCTTTTCTTCTTCTTTAATCTTTTATTTATTTTCAACTTCATTCTTGATTCTTGCTTTGATTTGATTCTATTATGGTGATCTAACCCTTGATTATCACTACAAAATTTGGGACCTAATTTTGGCATTGGAGTGCCTTTATGGGTACCCTTTCCCTTTCTGTCTAGTGGAGTTGTGTTGATCTAGAGGTGTTACTTTTTTCATTGAGCCATTATTTGAGTAATGGAGATAAGATTGGATTGCTGACCCAATTCAACTAGTGGTACTATTTTCTACACTTACAATTGGCACCGTCTGCAAGAACCATATAACTCTCAGTGGAGTTATAAAACAAAAAATCATCTTATTCTCAACTCTATAACAAGAAGAAATGGTGGTTTCAAAATCTCATATGGTTGAAAGAACTTCCTCGCCAAAGAAAAATCTTAGGAGAATTGATCCTACAGTTGCAGAACTAAAAAATAGTTAGAGGAGGCTAGAAGAGAGAACATGGAGCTCCATAAGAAGATTGAGGACAAAGAGAACGGTTGAGGAAAAAATGGAGCATAGGCAGCAGAAAGTGCAAGTAGGCACAAGAAAAAAAGAAAAAACTCCACACCGAACCAAGAGTAGAGAGAGGTGGAGGCAACCCTAAATAAAACCCTAACCCAAACAAAGAAAACCACTAATACCTCAACCTGGAGATGCTTGACATGGTAATGGTATAAATAAACCTTATGGCAAAGAACAAGATGAAAGACATAGCCACAACTAACCCCTTTAGCTCAATAGCACTTAGTGCCTAAAAAATATGTCGAACACCATTCTCAAGCTACAATAATAGTGTTTTGGAGTCGGATCACCATGCCAACCTTGAAAATGTTTGATAGGAGAAAGGACCCAGAAGAGAATTTTTTTCCTTTGTAGCAAGAAAATGTCCCTAGAAATCTCTTATGACATTTTGCTCTATAAGGTTTTCCCCGCAACTCTAAGCGAGTCAACTCTGAGGTGGTCTAGGTTACAGCCTTGAGGGTTGATCACTAACTTCAACAACCTTGCACATGTGTTCCTCTTCTAGTATCTCAAGAACTTAAGGGAACTGAACACCATCGTAGGCTTCTATTCCTTAAAACAAGGTGAAGGAGAAAAGCTAGGAGAGTTCATGGTGAGGTTCAATATCGAGCTTAGTCAAGTGGAAAATATGACTCAAAAGCAATAGTTGGTGCTTTCAAATGTGCAGTGGAGACCGAAACAAAATTCCATCAATATTTCATTCGAAAGGGCATAAGAAAGAAGGAGGAGATTAGAGCCAAGGTAGAGGGTTTGATTCACGTGCAATAGAAAGAAGCTGGCCAATAATAGGAATAATCGTGGCTACAAAAAAGGAATGTAACATGAAACAACTATCTATAGGACAAAAAAGAGGAGGAACAAAACCCGATGATAAAAAACAAAAGTGGCAAGGGGTAGATAGTGGCAAACTAGAACTCATTCCAATACCGCTTAAGGCTTCAATTGCAAAGATTTGGCAAGAGAACAAGGATAGTGTCATTTTCAGAACACCCAAGCCTTTGCCTGAAAGGCCACTCAGGACGAGCGTATATTACTCCTTCCATGAAAACTTCAGGCACATGACAAGAGATTACAGAAACCTCAGAACCTAGATAGAGATTATAATAAAAAACGGGACACTAACTAGTTATGTGGTAGAAGACCCGGGGGAACTTGAGTAGGAGCAAGGGCAAACACAACAACAACATGTAATAATGGCAGGATCAGAAATAGAGGGACCCAAAGTAAGGTGCATAGTAAAAACTAATGCCTAAAACATATCTATACCATACATGGGAAATCAAACTATATGACAAGGGCCCAACCGGATCAAATGGTGGTGACCAAAGCAAATGTAGATTAGGAAAGACCATAATAGAGTAAGAAGGACTTAGGCAAGGGATCTTACCTTTTAGTCATGTTAGACTGTAAGCAAATTCCTAAACCTTAGGACGTTCTTCATCTTATAAAATACCATGCTTAATATAGGGATGCATGTATTATGCCTTGGGGGAGTCACCTATGAAGCTTCTTGTATGATTGTAATCTAGCATTGTGGGTAGAACCTTTTGTACGCTCATAATTTGAAACCTATATGGTTGAAATAGGCCCAAAGGGAATAAAAGGAATGAAATAATGTTTTTGTATGCAAAAATTGTCTGAAATTATTTAAAATATTTGCTAATTAATTATTTCTTTACTGTTGACTGTATGCCTAACCTAAGGGGTTCCTATTGGGACTAACGTATTTGGGGTTCTAAGTGCCTAAATCAAGGAATTCTTGTCAGTATCAAGGCATTTAGGGTCTGGTGCCCAAATCAAGAGGCTCTATTAGGTTCAAGGCATTTGGGGTTCTAAATATCCAAATTAATGGGTCCCTATCAGGTCCAAGGCATTTGGGGTATGAGTGCCCAAATCAAAGGGTCTCTATAAGATCCAGAGGATAGGAACAAGAGAGATCGGAATATTGAGTGCTCAAGTCAAGGGTCCTTTGTTGGCTCTAAGGCATTTGGGATCCGAGTGCCTAAATCAAGGGGTTCTTGTCGATTCCATAGCATTTGGGATCAAAGGGAATCAGAATATTCAATGTCCAAATCAAAGCGGACCTTGGTCAAGTCCAAAGCAATTGAAAAAAAGAGTGATTAGAATATTGAGTGCCCAAATCAAAGTTGACCTTGGTTAGGTCAAACATTTGGGAACAGAGGGGATTAGAATATAAAATGCCCAAATCAAAAGGGACCTCCAATATGTCTAAGGCATTTGGGAAGAAAGGAGACAAATTATAGAGTTGTTCAAATCAAGGGGCACCCTAGATACGGCCCAAGCACTAGAGTATAGAAGGAGCAAATTGAAAAAAAAAAATGGGGCTAAACAAAGGATCGAAAACTAGGGCAAATCTTACAAAGCAATTAGAGTATAGGAAAATCACTTTGAAAACTAACAAACTGCTCTCTATCTCAAGCAGGGCCATATCTGAAACCCCAATCCTAGTGTGGGGCATCTTGATGTACTATAGGGATAAATTACGAAAACAAGATGGGTTAGAGATGGCTCAAGTGCACAACGGATTAGGAGGCAAAAAGATTGATTTTTTCCATAGAAGACTTTGGCACAATTAGGCCTGTATCCAAAAAATGGTGGCAACTGAAGGAGAAAGAATTGTCTTACAAGTCCAAGCCTAATACAACCCATAACCAGACTTTTCTAGGAATCCTTTTTGTGTTGAAGTGAGCCTTTTTCTTTAAGCCCAACCTGCCTAGCCATTACTCCTTTTTGTCAAGGAAAGTCAAAAGGAGAGGTAAAGTCTGTAAGCATTTATTAAGGCAATTGAGCCCTTCACATAAGAGTGAAGGAAGTAGTTGGTTGATCCAAATCTCAAAGAGGAAAAGGTGAAGAAACCAAAAGGAAAATCATAGGTAGTAGGGAAAAAAGAAAGGCAGAACTTTATATAGTGGATAATAAGGAGAATAGGGTCTGGAAACGTCACTGCAAGTTGGGGGCATAATTTACAAGAAGAAGAAGCCAAAAGAGGAAATTGATGTTATTGGAAGCAATCCAAGAATGGTGAGACGCCACAAGTAAAGGGGGAGCTCGAGGGGAACCTTAGGCAGAGGAATGGAGGTGATTCATGATAAATAGGAATGAGCAATCATTTCTCTAAGGGGATTCAACCAAGGACATGCCAATATGTCAAAAAAAAAAAAAACTCTCTTGTAGCTCTCCTAACCTTCTTCTTCTTCAATCCTTTATTTATTTTCAGCTTGATTCTAGATTATTGCTTTGATTTAGTTTTGTTTTAATTATCTAACCCTTGATTATCTCTACAAAATTCAGGACCTGACTTTGGCATCAGAGTGCCTTTGTAGTATTCGTCCCCCCTATCTGGTGGAGCTGTATTGATCCAAAGATGCTGTTGTGTTCATTAGGCCATTGTTTAAGCAATGGAGATGAGATCTGTTGACTCATTCCAAACTTGAGGTATAATTTTCTACGCTTAGGTTGACATTTTACCTCCCCTGTTAGGCCATATAATCTCATTTCTAAGCTGATTGCTTAAGCTTCATCTATGATAATTATGTATAAATAATTGCTCAGTGGGATATCGAAAATACGTTTGAATATTATGATTTTTTAAATAAATTGAAAAAAATTAATAAATATTATTGTCTTTCCGACACCTCCCATTCCAAAAATGAACCACCACCATAAGAACTGTTTTTGATAGTCCTCACAAAATGAAAATGTTCTTTTTAACCATCAAGAGTGCCTGGAAAAGCGCCAAAGAAACATCATATCAGAAAATGAAATGTGATGGTTTATAATAGACTCTAAAAATGAGACCTACTAACTTTCTGTTGATCTACCAGTTCAGCATGTAAATGCTCTTCTTCTGCATTTACGATAGAGGGCTGAGCATTAATCTACATATATGATTATGTTTTATCAACATTTAATATAACTTTTTTATATATTTTTGTCTGATTGATGGTTCAATTGAGTATTAAATTATAAATCCACTTATATATATTATATGAATAAAATTCTTGCTTTTAAAACCTTAATTTAATAGTATTTCTATTTAGATTGGAGGTGTTAGATTTTTTTTTTTTTGCTTACATGTACTTACGCCATTTTCTCTTTGAAAATTAAATATATTTAGCAATTCATGTTTAAGGTTTTCTTTTAAATTATTAAATTAATAAAAAAAACATTACAAGAAAACAAGCTATTTACTACACCGGCCTTCTATGACGGTTTTTAAAAACCGCCTTAATAATGTTCGCGTATCACAATCTACGGTGGGCAGCCATGCCTGCAGTAAAAAGTTTCACATTTACTTTATGATCATCTCTCTCTTCTCTCCTCCTTCTCATCCCTAATCCCTAATCATTCTAATCCCTAATTTCTCCCATCTCTTTCACTTTCCATTTCTTTAGCCCTTGCAATCCCTAACCAGTGCAAGGCTGCAACATCCATTCTCAAGCAAAGCTACCACTCCACATCAACGTTCTCACTCATCAGCACTATCACTGACTAGCAGACCCAACTAGCCTAGCGTTGTTGTTTTGGTTCGAAGCCATTGCCGCTGCCAACCTCTGATTCTCTATGCGCCCCCCAAAAAGGTAAAAATTTATTTATCTGGTGCTAACTCAATGTCATCAGAGAATTTTTGGAAAAAAATTTTGTTTGGTTGCTATTAAAATGTCAAAGAATTAGAAAGCGTAATGGTGGTGTCGATGCTGATGTTGGTTGTGGTTTGCGATTTTGGGTGGAGAAGCATTGATGTTTTCTTCTAATTTGTGTTTTAATACAAAAAAATAACATAGTTTAAAGAATAATGAATTATTTATATGACTTTTCTATTGTTACGATTTCTCATATATTTAATATGAGAAAAGTGGTTAAAATTATCTTTTAGTAAAATATGCTATTATGATTACCACTCCAATTTATGATAAATAAAAAGCCAATAATAACATGATGAATTCAAGTGGTGGGGTAGTTTAGATAAGTGTATGCTAATTTAATTTGTGGTTGAGATGCCATGAACTGATGTAGGCACTAAAGCTGGAAAGGCTGCTCTATTAATTAATTGCTACATATATGTAATTAAAGGAGCCAACTCATTGCATTTGTAATTAAAGGACCTACCTACTGAAGTTGAAGCACTCGTTCAAGTAGTATAAAAAACTTGGAATTGGAAGGTATGTTTGATGATATATGGTTAGAAACGCATATATGTGTTGTTGCTGTATTGCAAAGTGTAAATTTGAGATTGTGATTTTTTAATTGCCGCTGAATTCATATTATAGAAGATGCATATATGGGGGTTTATAATGTTTTTATTGCTCTGCAGGTGGCGTGATGTTAAGTTGTGAGCTTTTGATAATGCCTAACCATATAACTTATGTGGATATTAAAGGTTAGTTGGGAATTTTCCTACTTTGTGTAGTTTTTTTGGGTTCTTTGTAACTTAGTGCTTAAACTTTTAAGGAAATGTTTGAATTGACCTCAACAAGGTTGTTTGATTGATCTCTAACCATTGTTTTTCTTAAAATATGAGTGGAGGAAGTGAAATCGATTGCATGTGAGAGCGAATGAAGCATTTATAAAAGAGATGAGACTTTGAACATTGCTTCAATTTTGAAACAGGTGGTTACCAAAGTTGTCTTGCCTTAGAGAAAGTGGGGGACAACCATTTAAAGCTCTATGTTTTAAAAGTATTATTAAAAAGACTTAATTACTAAGTTCTAGGTTTGGTTTGTACATGCTATAGCTTTACTTTTGGTATCTTTTGATAAGCAGCACAATTAAAAAAAAATAACAATTATTCATATACTAACATGTGTCATTTAACTATTAAAGCAATAACTCTTCATTCAACCTAATTCGTAAACCAATATTGCCAAGGACGTGTTCTTGAATAACCATATGTTAAAAAGTGAAAGAATATTTGCTATGCTATAATGATTATTGCTTTAGTTCTTTTTACATTAATTAGAATATTCGTTAAGATTTTTTTAATACAATTTCATGGATTGCAATGTTAAACTAATAGTTACTAGTGGGTTAAACTGGAAGCAGGTTTATGTTAAAATTACCTTTAATTTATTGATTTGTGCCTATAACTATAGTACTTGAAGTTTAGTTGGTGTTTGATTTGTTTCAATTTTACCAATTTGGAATCCTTCCTTGTGTTTGAATTTGAGTAATTAATTTGAATTTGGTTTATTGCAATAAGGAAAAGCATGAATTTAAAAATCTTAAAGCCTAGAAGGTAAGCTTTGAAAACCTTATTTAATTTTTATAACTTTAATATGATTAAGCTTATAACAAAGTGTACTATTTTTATTTTTTTTAAATATTTATAAGTTTGATAATGCACTTTCTTGCTGGCAGCGTGGATCCAAGAAAGAATTAGTGATTGGGATGAAGATTGAGACAAGTTTGAAGATGAAGGATTGTCAAATAGTTGTCTTTGTAATTGATTTTAACTTTTAACTTGAGACCTTTTAATGTGAAACTCATTTGGTGGTGCTTTATTTAAATCCAGTTGTAATCTACGCTCATGTTCTTATGAATTTTTATCCTTTTTCATTTACATGTATAATGAAATAAATATGTTAAATTAATAGTAACTACAAAAGCAGGTTTTTTTTAAAAGAAATTGTTTATCAAAAATTATATTTTTTTTTCCTTAAAAGTAAATCTTTTACGGTGGTCTAAAAATTGTGGTAAAAAGTTGTTACTAAATATGTTGTACCTTTTTACAGCAGTTTCAGGTTCGTTGTAAAAGTCTTACGATGGTTCTGAACCGTCGTAAAAAAGTGTCGTAAAACATATATCCAATTCGTTGTAACTTTTTACGACGAACGTGAAAATCGACGTAAGAAGGCTTCAACAATAGACAAAAATCGTCGTAAAAGTATTTACTGCGGTTGCTTTTACGACAAACATAAACCATCATAAAACCGTCGTTACAGACTTTTTATGGCGGTTTTTGCCCGACACGAAAGCCTCTCTCTGCTATAGTGATAATAGAGAGCAAGAGAGTTCTTCATCAGTATATTAATTCATAAAATAACAAATAAGTAATACTACATTTATGAGTTTCATACAAAAAATCTTATTCAAATTCACACGAGATTTAAAAAGAATTAAGGAGAATTCGCTAAAAGCTCATCAGTTTCAAAATCTTACTTGCGAGACTTGAGAGGGTGGTTCAAACTAAACATCATTGGTTCTTTCTCCAATTATTACAATCAATTTTTAAATATAAACTAATTTAATTTTATTCAAGTTCAGTTCATTATTACATCATTTTTATAATTTATTAAGCACTTAAATATAACTAAAAATTATATTTATTTAAAAATTATTAAATATTACTATTTTAATAAAAAGTAGGTATTTTTTATATTATTTAATTTGAATTTAACAAATAAATTTTTTATTTCTAGGAATTAGGATTATTTGAGTTTTAACAATCAATTTTTTACTTTCCTATCATAGAAAAACTTTGGTTTTTTCAGGAATACTATATAAAATTGCTAAACTAATCTTGTATATTTTTCATGTGTTCAAAACTAACAAAATTATTTTTTTTATGAATAATTAACAAAATAATTATAATTATGAATATAAATCATTAATTTATTTTTAAAATGCATAATTTTTGGGTAATTCAAAATACAAAAATTCTCCCCCTAAATAATTTAACATCCAAAAATACCCTTAAATAATATAATTCTAAATTTATTTATTTAAATAATATATTATAAAGTATAAATTTATTAGAATTTAATTTTTTAAATCAATTTTTTGAAAAAATAAAGCAGGGGCCACCGGAATGCAATCATGGCCGTTACCAACCAACTACATGATGGTGTGTCCAATGACACCACTGCATCCATCGTGATAGTATTTGACCAATGTACTGAAATATGTTGACATCGTCATCATTTACTACACCGGTAAACGAGATCGATCAAAGTTTTGGAGTTGAAACTTTGATCATTTGATCTCGTTTATCGGTGATGTAAACATTGACGCTGTCAACGAATTACATTAAGACTATCGACATCGAGCATGGTGGTGGTGGTGTTGTCAGACATGCCATCACAACAACAATCGGTGATAGTGATGGCTGCACTCCAACAACTCCTTTTTTATTTTTCAAAATTCTATTGTAAATAATTAAAATTAATTAGCATATTTAATTTACTTATTCACTTAATATAAATAATTAAATAATATTTAATTTTTTTAATTTCAGTTTTTTTATTTTAAATATAAAATTTATATATATATATTTATTTTAAAATTCTAAAATAATTTAATATTATTTTAAAATAATCTCGTATTTTTTTGGTAATTTATTTAAATTTTAATACATTATTGTATTTTGACTAGTTTATTTAAGAAATCTAAAATATTTAGTAATATTTTTATATTTTTTAAGACAAAAGTGGAATTCCACTATTTTTAAGAAAAAAATTGTTATACTACTAATTTAATAAATAATTATTTATTTTCCTTTAATTTTTTAAAACATTAAATTTATTATGTAAGTTTAATAATAAATATTATATATTTTTGTGTTGAGGGTATTTATGTTAAGATAATTTAAAAATTATTTCTTTTGATTCATGATTCCATTGGGCAACCAAATATAGGAAAATGTTTTTTAACCACATTCCTTTCCTCCTATATTTCCTTTAACCCTACATTTCCTTTCCATCCATTATTCACTTTCTTAAACCGAACAAGCCCTATGGGTTTACAAATTAAACATTCTCTCTAGAGAAAACTAGAGGCTCGCAACCATGTGAGATAAAAATTGATAGCCCTCAAATTCTCAAGAAAAATAATACAAATATCCTCAAATTGGGTTAAAATTTATATAAATTATAAATTGAAGAATAAATTACATAAATTTGTATTTTATATAATATTATTTAAATAAATAAATTTAAAATTTTTATATATAAAATTTGCTATTTTTATTTTTTTAAAAAGCAAATTAATGAATTACATTTATAATAATTTTAATTAATTATTTGAAGGTTAATTTTGGATGCATAAAAAAATATAAAATGTTAGTAATTTAATATAATGTTTCTCAAAAAACTTAGTTTTTCTAAGGGGGATAATATCAGTAAGTATCTTGAGTTTTGTGTTAATTTCACGCGAAAAACAACTATCCATTTTTAATAAATAACACTCTTAAATTTGCATTAAAGTCATTATTTAACCCTGACAAAAAAACTGAAAAGACAATTTTAACCTTACATTTTGTAATTTATAAAATAAAAAAATTATAATTTAAAAGAAATGAACTCCTAATTTCTTAACTTAGTCTTTTTAAGTATTCCAACCAAATTGCTGCATACACCACCGAACTCCCTAATACTCAAGTCCTAATTTTTAAACTCAATCGTAAACCAAATATTCAAATGATACAATAAGCAAACAAGGCATCTTTCTTCATCTTTATTCTCGGATTTACGAGGGAGCTTGCCATGGATCTGGAGGAGATGATCGACACCCACCATAGTTAAGTGTGGAGAAGCCGTGGAAGATGAATCAAAAGTTTCAGTTTGTGTAGCCTTTGTATTTGACTGAACGACTGTAAGGTTTTGCTTTGGTACTGGAAGTGGCATCTCCCTTTTGACCCACCAGCAACAAGGGGGGGTTGGTACTTTGACGACTATGGTGGAGCTAGATATCGAAGTATAGGTCCAGGGGAAGCATGGGGAGGCTAGAGTGGTTGACGATCGAGTTGCCAGGGCCTAAAGCCGTTGTTAATCCCATTGATCTAAGCATGTCATTTTTAAACAGCTTGGCTTGTGCCGCCTTCGGGCTCAGCACCACTGCCACCATCCTCAATTCCTGCTCTACACTATCGATAGAGGTGAGCAAGCCATGCTTTTTGATAGATCTCGTGGTGTGATCAATCAAACAATGGGCGGCGGTGGCGGTGGCTGGAGATAAGGGTGGCAGAGCCATCAATTTTGCTTATTTTTTTTAAATTTAATTTATTCTTTTCATAGATTTTGTTTTTGTTAATAGAGTTAGATTGGGCTGGTGGCATGAGTGGTTTTGGGTTGGTGGCGTGAGTGGTTTGGGATGGTGGCATCAACCATGGGCGGCTGGCTGGGATATTTTGGATGCCTTAAATTTTTTTTAATTTTATATATTATTTAATTAAAAAATTTTGAATTGGAATGTTAACTTTTCGCATGAAATTTTGATATTACCCTTTTGTCTGTTAGTCTATTTTTTAATAGAAAATATTACATGATGATTTTAATACAAGTCCAGAGGTGTTATTGATTAAAAATAGATAGTCATTTTTTGGGTGAGATTTAACCAAAACTCAAGAGTATTTATTAATATTGTCCATTTTCTAAGGTGGGGGAGTGGAAAAATAATTGGTGAAATTTAAATAATCCTAATTCCTAGGAAAGCTTTTTTTTTTTTTAAATAAAAAACTTCAACCAAACAATACCTAAGTAATCCTAAGACTTTTCTCCTCAACTTTAACAAACTGAACACAACCAAAGAGAATAAAAATTTGGGAACTAAATAGTCTATTTTAGATATGTCAAAAATCAGATGAGACAAGCCAATTTATATATTAATTTATAAACATCGAGTTGGATTAAATAACTAACACTCTTTATAATAAAGTCCTATTTTAAGAACAAGAGGATAAAGAAGAAGAATCTTGTATTAATCTCAAATGTGTATTTATATGATACAACTACAGGCCTATTTATAGGCTCTTGTATGTACAAGAATTGAACGAAAAAAATAATAAACAAGGAAAGCAAATAATTACAATAATGATGATTGATTGATTGATTGATTGTATGCCTAAACTAAAGATGATTGATTGGTTGGTTGGTTGTATGCCTAAAGTAAGGATGATTGATATCAATCATATACTAAAATCATGGGAAATAATATTAAGGATGTTGATATCAATCATATGCTAAAATCATGGGCATATGATATATTCTAACATCCCCCCTGAAACTCAAGTTGGCAATGAGTTTGCTAAGATGAGTTTGCATAATAAATCAGAAAGTCATCGTGGTGGATGAGCTCTAGTGAAGATATCGGCTATCTGATCAGCAGAAGAAACAAAAGAGAGTCAATGTGTACCATGGACAAGCTGGTGTCGAACAAAATGACAATCAATCTTGATATGTTTGGTGTGCTCATGAAAAACATCATTGGCGCAATTTGAATGGCACTTTGATTGTCACAATAGATGGTTGTAGCGCTTGATTGTGAAACCCCCATATCATGTAATAACCATTGCAACGAAAGAAGTTTAAAAGTAGTGCCAGAAAATGCCCTGTATTTTGCCTCTATACTTGAGCAAGAAACTATGGTTTGCTTTTCACTGCGCTAAGAAATAAGGGAGTTTCCTAAAAAGAAATAGTAGCCAGTCGTAGATCTTCTATCTATAGATCACCTGTTCAATCAGCATCAGAAAATGCATGTAATAACAATGACGACTAGGCAAAGAAGTGAAGACCATGAAATAAGGTACCCTTGACATATCGACGGATACAAAGAATGACAGCAAAATGAGTGCTAGGGGGAGCAGCCATAAATTGGGTAATAACATGAACTGCATTAGCTATGTCTAGGCGAGTGGCAATAAGATAAATAATACTTTCAACTAATTGCCTGTAAAGAGTAGGATCTTCAAACATTGTGCCCTCTATAGGAGAAAGTTTGACATTAGCCTCAAGAGGAGTATTGGCAGTCTTACTATCAAGTTGGCACGAGTCAAGAGATCAGTGGCATATTTGGCTTGGAACAAATAATAGCCCATACCATGGGAAGAAACTTCTAATATGAGGAAATAACTCAAATGGCCAAGATCTTTCATCTCAAACTGCATGTGAAGCAACTGCTTCAATTTTGCAATACCTTGCAAATTCTCCCCTGTAGTAATCATATCATCCACATATAATAACAAAAGAGTGTGTCCTTTATTTGTTTTATGAATAAATTAAGCATTATCATAAGAATTGGAAGAAAACCCAAACTTGCTAATCGTGGAGTTGAATTTGGCAAACCATACTCTAGGGGCTTGTTTGAGTCCATAAAGAGCTTTACAAAGATGACAAACTTTGCCAGATGGATGATCATAGCCAGGTGGTGGTTTCATGTAGACTTCTTTTGAAAGATCACCATTAACAAAATCATTTTTCACATCCATCTGAAATAGTGGCCATTTTTGTGCAGCTGCCATAGCAATGAGACTTTGAACAGAAGTGAGACAGGCTACTAAAGTAAACGTCTCTTCATAATCAATACCATACTCTTGAGTAAAATCCTTAGCCACTAAGCGAGCTTTGTAACAGTCCACTGAACCATCAGCATGGGTTTTAATTTTATAGACCCATTTGCATCCCATAGTAGTTTTTCCAACTAGTAGATCAACCAAATCCCAAGTTTGAGTCTTTTCTAAGGCCTGCAATTCTTCTTGCATAGCTTGCTACCAAAGAGGATTAATATTGGCTTCCTTGTAGAAGGAAGGTTCATGTAAAGAAACAATAGCAGAATCATAGTGATAGTCATGAAGATAGAGTGGAGTTTGATGTACTTGAGGAGGAAGGTCATTTGAAGGAGTAGGGGCAGGAAGTGGGGATGTGGAATCCTTAGACGAGCTAGATGCTGTAAGAAGGACAATAAGTTGATCATCTGTTTGTCTTGCATCAACAATGTTAGGGGAAAGAAGAGGTGTCTCATCGTCAATGTCATCAGAATTTATGTCAGGGAATAATTCAATTGAAGGATTATAAAAGAAAGATGGATTATTTGCAGATAATTGAAACGTAGAGCGTGAGGAAAACATTTTATGTTAGAACAAGAGGAGAAAGAAGAAGAATCTTGTATTAATCTCAATTGTGTATTTACATGATACAATAACAAGCCTATTGATAGGCTCTTGTATGTACAAGAATGGAAAGACAAAAATGATAAACAAGGAAAGAAAAAAATTACAATAATGATGATTGATTGATTGATTGTGTGTCTAAATTAAAAGTAATTGCTTGATCGATTGATTGTATACCTAAAGTAAGGATGGTTGATATCAATCATATACTAAAATCATGGGCAATAATATTAAAGATGATTGATATCAATTATATGCTAAAATCATGGGCATATGATATATTCTAACATCCTAAAAGACAAAAACACTAATAGACTTTGTAACGGACTAACAAATTAACCAAACCCATTAAGCCATTCACGATTGGTTTAAACATCCTGCAGTAAGGTATTAACGATACAATGTCTTAACATCATCTACAAAGCTGAATTTCAACAATCGGAACCAGTAAGATTGTAAAACTAGTTCCTTTTAATTTGTTTGTCACGCCACCGTCTTGCATTTTACCAACACTACTCACTTTTTTTTTTTTTTTTCATTTGATTTTGCATTGCATGGGCTTTGTTGTATTTGGGCGAGGCCACTCGTGATGGACCCAACAATTAGGAACCCAACTTTCTTAATGACATGGGGACAACATCTCATAGAGAAAATATTTGATTTTTGACTGCCACATTTGAAGTCTCCTCGTTCTTTCATGAGTTGTGTGACAAACAAGCGTTTTTCAACTTCACGTGGGAGGACTCTTGAAACAGAAGAGAGTTCAAACCTAAGGAAACTACACAAGTATGCAATGTTGCCGGACTTGTGATAGTACAGAAATTCATTTACAATTCAAAGGACGAACAAGCCGCAATTATTATTTGACGTTGGAACGAAGGAATATTACAGAATAATTATCTCATTCCACGTCATATATTCTATATTCTATTCCAGGTTTGTCTATTCTTACCATTAATTTGAATTCATTTATTGAGTTTGTTTTGTTTGTGCGAAGTTTCTTGAGGCAGATACTGCAAAGAATCGGACTGTATATAGTGGACTGAATATATTTTTTATTCTTCAATTTTTGTTTTCTGTTTGTTTGAAATTCAATATTCTTGTGGAAAGAGTATGAAAGATGTGTTTTTGTTAGCTGCGACAGAAGAAGGAAGAAGAAGAAAATTTAATGGAGCTGGGGTTGTTTGGTTCCATGGAGAAGAAAGAGAGAAAAGAAGGAAAAAGAGAGAAAAGAAAAGAGAAAAAAAAGAATAAATGAGAAGAATAAAGAGAAAAGGGAAAGAAAATGAAAAATAGATAAAAAGGCAAAAATATCGAGGAAATAAAATAAGGGTAAAATAGGTATTTTAGTTGTCAAATTGGGTCAACCATTGCTTGTTTTGAATGTAGATAGGTGGTGACTTTTTTCGCCAACTTGTTGGGGCTCAATTTAATATCCCTTTTTTCAGACTGTCAAACTTGTGAGTGTGAAAGTGGTTGCCTACTGTAAGAATGTAACTGCGCAAATTTAGAATTGTGAAACAGAGGCACATGCGCAGGACAAAGGTAAAGAAAGATGAAAAGGACAAGAAGACCAATTGGCTCTGGTTGCTAATAGATGATGTTTGGTTAGATATATATTAAATAATACGAATAAGCTTATTCTACATATGTATTATTTCATTCTTTAACCTTTGTCCAAATAATACAAATCTGTATATGTTTTTGTGTTTTTAACGTCATTGTCTGGACTTTAGCCAGTGTTTGTGAACAATGAAATTCTTTTTGGACGTAAAGACCGTGAAACTGAAAAATGTGAATACGTGAAAGGACAATCGTGACTCATATGACATGGTATCAAAAGTAGAGCACATAAAGGACGAGGAAACACAGAAGTTGATTCCAAATTTCCTGATCGAAGATATCATTCCGTTATTCCTTACACTACAACTAAGTAGATCTCTCTCTCTCTCTCTCTCTCTCTCTCTGTGTGAAATCATTTGTTAACATAAGAAAATCAAATACATTTTTACTTGTTAAATTTTAGAATTATAGTCCTTTTACTTAGTCCTTCAATTTCTACTAAAACTAATAATTTTTTTATCCGTACAGTGAAGATTACCGGTTAAAATAAAATAAAAGATAATCACTTTCTCATAAACACTTTGATTTCATATATTGTAAGGTAAATTGTAGAAAAATTTAGCATAGTATAATCATAGATGGTTTTCAAGATTCAAAAGAACTTCGAGGACTTTTGAAGATATGATTAAGTTGATATAATTTTAATGCAATTATTATAAGCTTTTCTTTTTCTTTACATATAATTAAGATTGGTAATATTATTTTATTTTTTAAGTGAGTTATTTTATTTATTGATGTAATTTTTAGACTAAGGGGATGATTTTTTTTTTTTTTTGTTTGAAATCTGAATAGATATGAATGAACTTAAATCGGAATAAGTCTATATATGAAATTCTAAATTATATTTTTATTTTCTTATTTTACTATCTGAAATGAAATATTTGAAATCTAATAATTTAATATATTCTTATTTATATATAATATTTTCACTTATGATTTTATTTCATATAGTAAAAATTTTTTGTATACTAATGTTTAATATGAATTTAATTTATATAAATGTGTATAATTGGGTAAAGAAGTTATTTTTTTAAAGAATTTAATATATAAATAAGCTAAATGGCCATAAAATAATTTTAAAAATATATAGAGGAACATAATATAATATTACAAACAATTAACAGTGTTCCAAAATTGAAATATTAAGTTATGTACAAATTGATCATAAATTAATTTTATAAAGGTATTTAAGAGAATTGAAGGACTAATAAATAATTCAAACATTTGCATTTAGATAAAAGTTAAACTTGTTAGCTATATAAATTCATATGAAAATATTTTAGATTAAGTCTTAAGTTAAAAAAACAAACATCATAAAAAGATCTAAAGTCTGAGAATAAGTTAAATTCAAACTTTAGACCAAAAAACAATCAGCCCCTTAATCTATAATAATTTTTTTTACAACTTTGTCTCCCCAAAAGTTTAATACTACTTATTACTGACGAGGTAACAAGTCAAATTTACTATTGTTTTAAAACTTGAAGAAGTCACCTGCCTTCATCCCATTTTGATGCAGAGGCCTGATTTTTTTTTTTTTTTCACTTGGACGACGTTGCTTTAGTCTTTTATTCTTATTGTTATTTTTGGTGCGTTTCAGAAGTTGTAAATTGCCATTTAAATAACTATTTTTAATGAAGAAAAATTATTGTTATTCTCATTGCTTTATTCTTTAGTCTTTTTCAAGCATTTTCCAAAGATCCTGTTGGTGTCAACATGCATGTGCCATGCACATGTTATTTTTTGTATAACTTGTGATAAAATTAGAATATTATGTTAATTCCTATTTTACTGTTTCTAGAAGAATAATCTAGGAAGTATTTGTTTTATAAAAAATATCTTCTTAGATTATGATATAGTATCTTATATCCTAATTAAAATAAGAGAATATTTATTTGTGTCCTAGTTCCTTTAGGAGTTTAATTACATCTCTTCCTATTATATTTCTCCTTATCTTAATATGATTTTGATTAGAATTTTACAGGATTCTAAGAAGATTTTGTCTAGGCTTCCCACTATATATACAGAGTTATTTTTATATAACTTAGTCGGTTGATTACTTGACTGATTAGTTGGCTGATTAGTCGATTGATTTGGGAAAGTCTATGTCACGACATTCCAAGATTTGAGAGGAGATCTTCAACACAAATTGGGATGCTTCTTTGATTTGATTGTATGAGTATTCTTATTCATGTATGACAGATTGTAAACGTACATGAATTGTTGATTAGGTCTTTGTGAGTTAGTAGACACTTGGGATAACTTGTGGGTTAAGTGTTTATGTAATTCAGTGTAAAACTTCATGGTTATGTATAACTTAACAGTGTGTTGTTAAGTTATTTGTGACAAAGAGTGGGCAGTGTCACTAGAGTTTAAGATCTTGATAGGATTTTGTTTTACGAAGAGTAGGTCAGTGTGTAAGAGTGAGTCTGCACTGTAAACAATCCTAAAAATTGTACAAACAAGAACTTAGTGAATTACAGCTCTATAGCTGTCCGTGGATGTAGGTTTTATAACTGAACCACGTAAAAATCCTCTTATGTTGATTTACGTTACGGTTTAGTGTTATATTTCTTATAACTGCATGCTTCCAGAACTTACAATTGGTATCAGAGCAGGTTCACTGATAGACAAGTGAAGAAAACGATCAGATTGATCTGGAAGGATGGAGTTCATTCACAATGGAGGATCCGGAACACAACCACCTATCCTTGATGATAGTAATTATTCATATTGGAAGGTAAGAATGATGATGTATATCAAATCTCTTGGATCTGGAACACAACCACCTATCCTTGAGGATGGTAATTATTCATATTGGAAGGTAAGAATGATGATGTATATCAAATCTCTTGATGAGAGGGCATGGACTAGTGTGCTTAAAGGATGGACACCGTCAGCAAAGTTTGAATGCTTTTGGTGATTCCGAACCCAAACCTGAGGATGAATGGACTGATGAAGAATACCGATGTTCCAGCTAGAATTCAAAGGCTCTTAATGCAATTTTTGCTACAGTGAACTTAAACGATTTTAGACAGATTTCTAGATGCAAAGTGGCCAAAGAAGTTTGGGACATACTTGAGATAAAACATGAAGGTACCGCATCTATTAAAAGATCTAAATTAATGAGATTTAATTCTCAATTTGAAAATCTGATGATGCATGAGGATGGGTCAATTTCTGAGTTTTACTCTAAGATATGTCATATCACAAATTTTGGATAAATGCTTGGCAAAACTTTCACTGATGCAAAAATTGTTAGCAAAATAATTAGGTCTGTCCCAGATAAATTTCAACCTAAAATTTCAGCCATTGAGGAAGTTAAAAACACTGATGAGATGAGAGTTGATGAACTGATTGGCATTCTCCAAAACTTTGAAATAAATTAGAGTACTAGGAAGTAAAAAGGAAAAAGCATTACTTTTAATGTGAAAACAGAAAAATCTGATGATGAAAGTAATGATGAGCTTGATGAAACTGAACAAATCGCTTTTCTAACAAGAAATTATGTCAAGTTCTTGAAAAGAAATTTCAAGAAAAAGAATCAAGGAAAGCCATCAAACTCAAATGAAGACAAGTTCAGGAAGTTCAACAAGGAGAATGACAAGAAGAAATCGAAGCAACCAGATAAGAAAGGACAGATTCAGTGTTATGAATGTTCTGGTTATGGGCATATTTAGTTTGAATGTGCTAATCTCAAGAAGAAGAACAAAGGCTTGACAGCTACCTGGAGTGACGAATCAGAATCTGATTCGGATGATCAAGAATGCATGAATAATTTTGTTGCATTTACAGCATCTGCTGCTGATAAAAGGAAAGCTGTTATGACTGACATAACAAAACACAGCAAAACCAATGATGATCATTCAGATGAAGAATATGGTCCAGAATACTATGAGGAGTTACAAGAAACTTATAATGCACTCTGTAGTGAATAGCTGAATCAGAAGGAAGAAATCAAAACCTTAAAGAAGGAGATTGAAGTTTTGAAATGTGAAAAATCTTATGCTGAAAACTGTATCACATAACTGGAGACTGTCTTGACAGAAAAAACAGCACATATTGAGAAAATCACAACAGAATTGGTTGAAAGCAAAAAGTGTGTTGATCAACTCAGAATTGGGCCAGTCAAACTTGATCAAGTATTGAGTCTTGGAAGAGACAACTCCAACAAGCATGGATTGGGGTACATAGAAGGTAATGTTGCATCTTCCTCAACAACAGTGTTTGTAAGAGCTTCAACATCAGGTAAAAATTCTGAAACTTAACTCTTTAAAGTCAAGTCCTAATTCAAAGAGCAATGAAACATTTGTTTCTCCTCTGAGTTCCTTGAAATCCTGTCTTGGAAAGGTAAGAAAATTCATTCCTACTTGTTATTTTTGTGGCAAAAAGGACATATTAGGCCTAGATGCTTTAGATTGTTGAATCTTCTGCATAAAAGATCAAAACAGTTTAAATTGTTATCAAAATCACAAATGCAGTTGGTTAAGAAAGATAAGACAGTATGCCATGTTGCTCTTACTACTCTTGAACATACTTCTAACGATTTGTGATATTTTGACAGTGGTTGTTCCAAGCACATGACTGGAAATAAACAGTTTTTAACATATTTTAAAGCATGCAGGGAAGGAAATGTCACCTATGGAGATGGAGCAAAGAGTAAGATCATTGGTAAAGGCACTTTGAATGTCAAAGGCCTACCCAACTTTCAAAATGTCTTGTTGGTTGAAAGTTTGAAAGCTAATCTTATTAGTATTAGTCAGATATGTGATGACAAGTATATTGTTAATTTCATACAAAAAAAATGCATGGTCTTAGATAATTTTGGTAAATGCATTCTAGAAGGTAATAGATCTTCGGATAATTGTTATTTGGTAAAGATTGCATTTCAAGCTAGGATTTCGGATTTAGAATTGTGGCATGAAAAATTAGGACACTTAAATTACAAAGACTTGGTTAAATTAACTAAGTTAGGTGCTGTAAAAGGAGTTCCTAAACTTGATGACAAAGTTAATGAAATTTGTGGACCATGTCTAATGCGAAAACAAATTATAAGTTCACACAAATCAAATCCACATCTTAGCACATCCAAAATACTTGATTTGCTTCACATGGATCTTATTGATCTAATGCAAATTGAAAGCATTATAGGTAAAAGATACATATTTGTTTGTGTGGATGATTTTTCTAGATATAATTGGGTTGATTTTATTAAAGAAAAATCTGACACTTTTGAAGCTTTCAGGAATCTTCGTGTTAAGCTTGAAAATGAGCAAAATAGAAACATTGGAAGGATTGTGAAAGTAAGAAGTGATCATGGAAAGGAGTTTGAAAACGTTAGCTATGCTAACTTTTGCAAATATCATAGAATTGATCATGAATTTCAGCTCCCAAAATGGCATTGTGGAAAGGAAGAATAGAACTCTTCAAGAGATGGCTAGAGTGATGCTCAATAGCAAAAAGTTGAACAAAAGGCTATGGGCTGAAGCAATAAGCACTGCTTATTATATTTCAAATAGAGTTTTTCTCAAACCTGGCACTAACCAGACACTTTATGAAATTTCGAAAGGTAGAAAACCTAATTTGAAATATTTTCATGTTTTTGGATGCAGGTGTTACATCTTAAATGATAGAAGACAGTTAGAGAAATTGGGTCTAAGAAGTGATGAAGGAGTTTTTGTGGGACATACACAAAACAACAAAGCATTTCGAGTTTACAATCTGAGAACTGAAGCAGTCATGGAATCTGCAAACGTAGTATTTGATGATCTGGATGATTATGCAAACTACTCACAAGAGGAAAACATAATCAGCTTCACAGAAGATACAGAGAAATCAGATTCAGATAGCAACAACAATAAAGAAGATTCTGTTATGAAAGAGGAAACAACTGCTATTACACCTAACGTAACAACGATAACTAATAACTCAGATTTGAATAGAAATTCAATCAAGAATGAAGATAAAAGGAAAGATCCACCCACTTGGATACAGAAGGCACATCCAACAAGTTCTACCATTAGAACACCAGATGGCATGATGAAGGCGCGGAGCAAGGTAAGAAATCAGGTGAGATTTGCATGTTATGTGTCTTTAGCTGAACCAAAAAATGTGAAAGAAGCTTTAAAAGAAGATGTTTGGATTCAAGCTATGCAAGATGAACTTAATCAGTTTAAACGGAATGAAGTATGGGAATTAGTTCCTAGGCCAGAAAATACGAATGTTATTGGAACTAAATGGATATTCAAAAACAAAATTGATGAAAGTGGACAGGTAGTAAGAAATAAGGCTAGGCTAGTTGCACAAGGTTACACACAAGTAGAAGGCATAGACTTTGATGAAACTTTTGCACCAGTAGCTAGACTTGAGTCAATCAGACTACTACTTGCAATTGCTTGTTTGCTTGATTTTAAGTTGTATCAAATGGATGTTAAAACAACATTTTTAAATTGCTATCTCAATGAAAAAGTTTTTGTTGAACAACCTAAGGGTTTTAAAGATCCTAAACATCCTGATTTTGTGTACAGATTGCACAAAGCTTTGTATGGTTTGAAACAAGCTCCTAGAACTTGGTATGAAAGGTTGGCAAACTTTTGATCAACAAAGGTTATAAAAGAGGCAGCAATTATAAGACTTTGTTTATCAAACATGCATCTAAATATTTTATTGTTGCACAAATATATGTTGATGACATTGTATTTGGATCAACTAACAAAAGCAAAACTAATGAGTTTGTTAAGTTGATGCAGGAAGAGTTTGAGATGAGCATGGTAGGAGAATTAAATTTCTTTCTTGGATTGGAGGTTAAGCAAATGAATGATGGAATATTCATATCTCAATCAAAATATGCTAAAAATCTTGTAAAGAAATTTGGGCTTGAGAATTCAAAATCAAAGAAAACTACTATTAGTACTAACCTTAAACTTTCAAAAGATAATGCAGGAAAAGACGTTGATGCAAGTTTTTACAGAAGCATTATTGGCAGCCTGCTATACCTCATAGCAAGCATACTAGACTTGTGTTTTAGTGTAGGACTTTGTGCAATATTTCAAGCAAATCCCAAAGAATCACATCTGTCAGCAGCTAAAAGCATCATTAGGTATGTACATGGAACCCATGATTATGGTATATAGTTTTCTAAAGATACAAATGATTATCTTGTAGGGTTTAGTGATGCTGATTGGATAGAAAATACAGATGATAAAAAAAGCACATCAGGAGGGTTTTTTTATCTTAGTACTAACTTAGTTTCATGGCACAGCCCAAAGCAGAATTCTATTTCTTTGTCCACTACTGAAGCTGAATATATAGCAACAAGGAGTTGTTACACACAACTATTATGGATGAAGCAAATGTTGAGTGATTATGGTATTAAACAAAAGCCTATAACTGTGTTTTGTGATAATACTAGTGTTATAAATATTTTCAAAAATCATGTTCAGCATTCTAGAGCAAAACACATTGACATAAGATACCATTTTATAAGGAGACTTGTAGAGTCTAAGATGATATACATTGAACACATCTGCACTGATAGACAATTGGCTGACTTGTTCACCAAGGCATTGAATGCAACAAGATTTGAAAATCAAAGAAAGGCCTTAGGCATCTGTCAGTTTTCTGAATAAACACTGCTTACTGTTATGTTATTTGTATCTGCAATATCATAAGTTTTCTTCTAATTAAGCATGTGTGAGCTATGATATAAAACTGTATGATTGCTATGATATTAGTTGAAAATAAATAAATAAATAAAAGGATACAGAGAGGGCTACCAATATATGATGTGTGAAAGCCAACATTGAGGGTAACCTTAAGGTATTTAAGAAATATGTTGAGATCACCCACTCATATGAAAAGGGCTACCTCTATATTATGTGAAAGCTACTGTATTCATAATCCAATGCGGTTAATTCAAAATATGTCAAAATAATATTTTTGACATTGCAATTGATTGAAAAGATAAAAGAAAAATAGCCTTCATGTGAAGATATTAAACAGCTCTAAAATATGCTTTCTTATAATGATTCATATGATGTTCAGATATTGTTGTTATGTTATTATTAACTGTTTTTATTATGTTTTTCATAACATACGATGCTCTTTGTGCCGATTTGAAATTTGATTATTCTTGTGTTTCCATGTGTCAAAAATGCCATGTCAGCATTATTGAATTTAGGGGGAGAAAATTTAGTGGCGGGAATCCTAACTCTATTAGAATTCCTTATTATAATGAAAATCAAATTTTGAATTCTGATTTATTAATGACAGTTATTAAGCGGTTTTGGAAAAGGAATGACAATTAAATTTTGTTGAAAAACAATTTTTTTTAATTTAAGTCAAGTATTATACGAAATCAATTAGGGCTTCTCCTGTTCATTCCATACCCATTCAACAGTTTCTCCACTCTCTCTCTTGTCTTGTTTCACTCTCCCTGTCTTGAGAAATAGTTACAGACTTGAAACCCTAACAATGGCGACCACATCTGAGACTTCAAAGCCCAACAGCTCTTCATCTTCACAAAATGACTCTGGTTACGACAGTAGTAACAGTGAACAATTGTCTCCTTCTTAACAGCCTCATACAGAGATTCCTATCGATCTAGCCATGAGCGAAGATGAATTGATTCTTGTGAAGAAGATGAAAGACGAGGTGAAACCAAAGTACAACAAGTTCCTCACAGTAGCTGTCAAGCAGAAATTCTTGAAGTACACTTCACAAAGGAAATTACAGATGGAACGACCGGTGAAGCTGACAGACTTCAACAGTTATGGTTTGAGTGATCTTCTTGAGTCTATATACTGGACTCATATGGTAAACAACTTCCTACCCCCTGTGAAGTCTTTAATTCAAAAATTCTATGCCAATATCCCTACTGTCATTGATGATCCAAAAAGCTTTCATTATCATAGAGTATATTATAGAGGAAAGTTTGTGAAATTCTCTCCGAATGTTATAAACACATTCTTGGATATTCCAATAGGTAGTTTACATTCTTTGGATGAGAATTTTGATATGACTATAGTAATTAAGGAATTGATTGGTAGAGAAGACATTGATTGGAACCCGAGGGATGGTATTGATCGGCAATATCTTAGAAAGAAGTATAGGGTAATGCATAAGATTGCATAATTCAATTGGCTTCCCTCTTCACACCAAAATCAAGTTCAGGAAGACATAGTCAAATTTTTGTACTGTTTAGGCACAAATCGACCTATTAATTTTGGCTTGCTAGCTTATAGAATGATTATTCAGATTGGTCCATACAACTCCGACTACCACTTGCTTGTGTTTCCATGCTTGATTCAATAAATTTTAGGACAGAATAGTATTCATATAAGTCCTAAGGAACATACTGAAATTCTATCAAAATCTATTACAAAAGGCTTTTTGCTTCAATTGCATGATAAGACAGACTTGCCTGCACTAGAGCCAAAACCAAAGAGAGTCAGGAAAAACCAAATGAAAAATATAGAGGAACAACTTACTTTGATAAATTTTGCTTTGACAGAAATTGTGCAGGATTTGAAGGATGTCAAAGTTAAACAATTTGTTTTCGAGGCAAAGCTTACTAGACACTCTGGTACTGCAGAAGCACCATAGCCAATGGAAACTAACAATGTGGTTCCTGAGAAATCTGTTGAGCACATACCAGTACCTGATGCACCATTGCCTATAGAAGCTGAACCAATGCCTGTAGTAGTAGCACAAGCTGCACAAACTACTGTTGAGACAGACATAACAGCAGAAACGAAGCGAAAGAAAAAGAAAATCAAGTCAACTGCAAAGGGAGCTAAATTGAAGGGACAGAAGAAAGTTGAAATGGTGAAGAAACCATTTGATAAGAGGAAGAAGAAAATTAAATCAACAGCTCAAGCACTGAGAGATAAATTTTTATCAGATGAACCAGCACAAGCAGAATCCAAGATGAAATTGCCTTCACCATTTGCTAAGAATGAACCTCATGTTTCTCCGTCCCTGAAGTAGAGCATTATGCCTTTCCACCATCCACACAGTCACCCCCACATGTCACAGACACCACACCAGAGGCAGAGCACACATAAGAACCAGAGGCAGAGCACACATAGGAAATGCCACCTCAACTAGGAGCAGAATCACTGGTACCTTCTTAACAACCTGTTGTTGAGTTACAGATAATAAAAACCAGTGCTGAACGTCTTGACAAGGAGATTCGTAAGATTGTGGCTGAAGTTACTGCCATTTCATCTGACACAGCTGAAGAACAACTTGCTCTTGTAGCTTCTGAGTAGTTTACACCTATCTCTACTCGGAAGAGAATCAAAGTGAAGGCTAACAGATTCAAAAAGCATCCTGGAAGTTCCTCTTCCCTACCTGTTCGCAAGTCTCCAAGACTTCGTTAAGTGCTTTTGGCACTTGTGCTGAAATCAAGGGGGAGAAGGAGTTTTCTGATCTTTTTGTTGTTTCTGATATAACTGTGTTTACTTCTGTTTTGTTTATATTTTTGTTGCTTGTTTCTCAAGGTTGTAAGTAAGGAGTAAGAGGGAGTAAGAAGAACTTCTTATGCCTACTTTGTGTGAGCATTTGAACTATTTTGATGTTTTTACTGTGTTTTACGTTTTTATCTGCCTATTTTATTTGATGTATGTTTTTTATTTGCTCTAATCATGTTCTAATTGCATTGTTTGACAAGTTTGTCAAACTTCATTTTTGTGTTGAATTTATAGGTTATACATCTTTGGACAGTGTTCTGTTATGAGATTTGCAACAGCACACTGGTTATTTCTTTCCACATTATATTTTCTGTTTGCTATTTCGTGATAGCTTACTGTTATGTTTGACTTATCATGTGTGATTTTCTTTGATTAGAAACAGTTTAGTGTTTTCATCACAAGTTGCTAAAAAGAGGGAGATTGTTGGTGTCCACGTGCATGTGCCATGTACATGTTATTTTTTGTACAACTTGCGATATAACTAAAATATTATGTTAATTCCTATTTTACTGTTTCTAGAAGAATAATTTAGGAAGTATTTGTTTTATAATAAATATCTTCTTAGATTAGAATATAGTATCTTGTATCCTAATTAAAATAGGAGAATATTTATTTATGTCCTAATTCCTTTAGGAGTTTAATTATATCTCTTCTTATTATATTTTTCCTTATCCTAATATGATTTTGATTATAATTTTTACAGGATTCTAAGGAGATTTCGTCCAGGCCTCCCACTATATATACAAAGTATAACTTAGTCGGCTGATTACATGACTCATCAGTTGGTTGATTAGTCGGTTGATTTGGAAAAGTCTATGTCACGACATTCGAAGATTTGAGAGGAGATCTTCAACGCAAATTGGGATGCTTCTTTGATTTGATTGTATGTGTGACACCCCAAATTTTAAGTAAGTTTGACTTACATGTATATTGTAAAAATATGTATTATTAACATTATAAGGTATGTATATATATATATATATATATATATATATTGTCTTGTATATATTGATGGATCCGCCATATTTCACTGAATGAGATTTAGGAAGGAAATGAGTTCTGGGCATATGAGTGCAAGATCTAGGATTCTTGCCATCCAGCTGACACTTTTCACAGGGATAGATAGGAACTGATTCTCTTGGAAAAGAAACTGAGGTTCTGCCAGCAGACAGCTTTTCTATCTTTGGCTTGTCATGGACAGTTTGAGGCTTGTTACTCTGCTCATACTCATTAATCCATTTTGGAGGAAAAACGAGCTGATTTTGCTTGAAAGTTTGAGGCTGAATGATTATACCATTACCAGTGAGTCTAGTAATTGGCATATTTGTGTGGTTCAGGGAAAAGAGATGTGTTTGGACTTTATAGGTCATGGAATGATGAATTGCAAGGGCTGACTCATTGGGATTCATTTCTAATCCATGTAACTGGATCATGACTTTGATAGTGTTTGGCAAAGTAGGCTTGGAAATATCAAGGGTAAAGTTAGGCTCAACTTGTATGATAACATGACCTTGATTGAGACTTACCTCAACAGCTGATATCAAAGCTTTTTCAAAAGACTGCCAACGAGTATCTAGAACTGCAATGAAACAAGTAACATTTTTACCACCAAGGAATAATGGTTGCAATCCTATTCGAATTGCTCCCAGATGAATTCCACGGTAGCCTTCTCGACTGTATCTTTGGATATCTGGTGCGGAAATTATAGGAAGATATGTTTCTGAAGAACTTGAAGAAATAGACTGGACGGACACTTCCGAGGACTTGTACACAGACTTGAGTTTAGGGGTTCTAAACGGAACAAGGGTTTTTAGTTTAGGAATAAGAACACTGACATCATAGAACTTATAAGGATTAAGAGGATCTAGATGAAAGGGTTGTAGAGAATTGGGTTTAGTATCTGACTCATACTCTGCCTCATAATGAAAGTTTGTGACCGAACTAGAAGAAGAAGGAACTTCTGAAGAAGACTTTGCAAATTCAGTCGTTGCTATCTCTTGGTTATCCATTGTCCTTATGTTGCCTCTCAGGGTCTTACTACAAAAGGAGAATATAGATATAACTTTTCTTGTGGATATTAGCTCTTTTTTCTCACGCCACCTTGGCTTTCTTTTCGAGCATTCACACCACAATAGAAAAGTATCCTCAATCTATATTTCTTCACTCTGGATAGCCTTAACTGAATCACAACTTCTAACTCAGAAATTCATAAGATATCAAAATGATAAAATTCAACCGACGGCAGGGCCGAACTGAGAGAACTTTATTATTTTGAACCTTAGACTTCAACTCCTTTTGGGAGGATAGGCTCTGATACCATTAAAACAAAGAGGCTCAGAGTACAAGCTCTGATTCCATTACTAGAGAAAGGGATTACACAAGGGATAGACACACGAGAGACTCGGCTAGTAGACTCGGCTAGTATTCCGTCCCCCAATACAAAGCCCAAGTATCCTTTATATAGGCCAAGCCAGGATACTATGCTAGGATGCTTCCTTATCTCTAAGGAATCTCCTTTACACGTTTACATTACTTTACAACTCATACCTTATCATTATCATCATTACACTGGACACCTCACTACATGACTCACACATAAAGACAATACAACATCATTACACTAGCATGACTCAACTCATGCTTTATTGCTTTATGTCACATCAAGTCACATCGAGTCTATTGCTTTATTGCTTTATTTCTTCAGAAACCTATCTTCCTATAATTTCCGCACCAGATATCCAAAGATACAGTCGAGAAGGCTACCGTGGAATTCATCTAGGAGCAATTCGAATAGGATTGCAACCATTATTCCTTGGTGGTAAAAATGTTACTTGTTTCATTGCAGTTCTAGATACTCGTTGGCAGTCTTTTGAAAAAGCTTTGATATCAGCTGTTGAGGTAGGTCTCAATCAAGGTCATGTTATCATACAAGTTGAGCCTAACTTTACCCTTGATATTTCCAAGCCTACTTTGCCAAACACTATCAAAGTCATGATCCAGTTACATGGATTAGAAATGAATCCCAATGAGTCAGCCCTTGCAATTCATCATTCCATGACCTATAAAGTCCAAACATATCTCTTTTCCCTGAACCACGCAAATATGCCAATTACTAGACTCACTGGTAATGGTATAATCATTCAGCCTCAAACTTTCAAGCAAAATCAGCTCGTTTTTCCTCCAAAATGGATTAATGAGTATGAGCAGAGTAACAAGCCTCAAACTGTCCATGACAAGCCAAAGATAGAAAAGCTGTCTGCTGGCAGAACCTCAGTTTCTTTTCCAAGAGAATCAGTTCCTATCTATCCCTGTGAAAAGTGTCAGCTGGATGGCAAGAATCCTAGATCTTGCACTCATATGCCCAGAACTCATTTCCTTCCTAAATCTCATTCAGTGAAATATGGCGGATCCATCAATATGTTCAAATTTCCAGAAAATGATTTTGTCTCTAATGCCTCTGGAAATTATGTTGCTGGAAGCTGGGTTGTTCAGAAGCTTGATCCAACAGAGTTTGGTCCTATTGAAAAGGCGGTCAACTGGCACAACACTAATGCTCTACAACAAAACAGAGCGTTAGAAGCCATTGCTGAGCAGCAAGAGCAGATAAAGCAAGAACTTCAAGAGATACGCAGGCGACTGAAGAAAGTTCAAAGGCTAACAGTCAAACAACTTTCAGATGCTCATGAAAAGCCTCGTCCTATCAATATGATTGTCAGCACTGGAGTTGACAGTGACTATTTTCTTAATCAAGTTCGTGAAGAG
This sequence comes from Boswellia sacra, assembly GCA_013180625.2. Lineage (NCBI taxonomy): Eukaryota > Viridiplantae > Streptophyta > Magnoliopsida > Sapindales > Burseraceae > Boswellia > Boswellia sacra. Next base: position 96,495 of record SNVD02005031.1, read on the forward strand.
CAGCGAAGATTCTTTGAGCAAAAGAAGAAAAAGAAGATTTCTTGGAAGAAAGATAAGCCAAGAAAGAATTCTGATATTTGGGAAGAAAGTCCTACGGGCAACAGTGTCAAAGGCTTTTGGAGAAATTACGAAATGCCACATGTGCAACCATGGCCTATTCATGCCTCTGGTTGGGATGATGATCAATCTGGTTCTACATCAGATGGATCAAACAATTCCTCTGAATCTTTATCTTCCTCAGTTGCTGAACCGGTTATGATGGAGCAGCCACATATTCCTGCAAATCCGACATATGTTGATACTACTGGTAGATTCAGACAGAGAACTCCTCAGTTTAAGCCAGACATGAGCAGAGGAGAAACATCAGGAGTATCTTCTTCGGCAAATGTTGGTGAAAACCAAAATCAAGAAAATCAAGAAGAGCTTGATGTTCAGATTCAGGTGCCAAACGCTCCAAATGTAAAAACTTTTTGGAATATTGATGGTCTAAAACTAGAAGAAAGACCAGCATATTTTGAAAAGATGTTAGCTTGGGCAGAAGGAGAAATACAACGCGCTCCACATCTTAGCAAACGAGCAGTCACTCTTCGACTTGTCTCAGGATTTCTTGGATCCTTGAGAAGATGGTGGGCAGATACATTTACTATGGCAGAAAAGGAGTATATCCTTAGTCATGATCAACCATATAATGAGTTAATCAGATATATAGTTGCTCATTTCTTTGGTACTGGAGAGCGAGAAAGTGAAATTGCTGAGAAAGAATATCTTCAGAACAAGTGCTGTGATGTTCAAATGCTTGAGCAATATTTCCTCAAACAAGAATCTCTCTACTTTAAATTTAACAACCAGTCGGATACAATCAAAAGAACTTTTGTTCTCAATATGCCAGGTCCAGTAGCGGAGATGCTTGAAGCAAAACTGAAAGCAGATGGGATAACTGATCTTACACCATACAGCCTTGCAAGTCTCTATCAGTTAGCAACAGAAGTGATTCAAACTCATTGTCGCAATCAGGATCTCAAAAAGCACATGAAGCAGATTGAGAAAACTTCTCTAACAAAATACTGCAACAAAAAGCCGCAAGAATTTGGATGTTCTCATCTATCCCATTGCAAGTGCAAAAAAGAGAAGAATTCTAAGAAAAAATTTGCCAAGTCTTGGAAGCAGAGTATAAAGACTAAGTATCGTTTTGTCAAAAAGCGAAAGTTCCCATAGCAATCAGGCAAATGTTTTATTTGCGAAAAAAAGGGACATTTTGCCAGGCAATGCAAGCAGAAAAAGAAAGCTCCAATCAGACTTCTTCAACTTATCAATGAGCCAGAATTTTCAGATGAATGGTATTACTGGTCAGATGATCCAGAAGATGCTTTGTTGTCAATAGAGGTCCAGTCAGATGATTCAGAAGTTGAAACCAGCAGTGCATCAGAAGTCATCATGAATATTCCTCGCGAGGTACCTATTGATCTTACTATGCAGTCAGGTCCAATTTTTCGCCCATATGTCAAAGTGGTAATTCAAATTTCTGATCAAGACCAAGTTGCACTCTCTGCACTTATTGATACTGGAGCAGTTTCCTCTATAATCCATAGCAACTGTCTTCCAAAGTCTCTATTTATTCCTACAGCAGTCAGATTTTCAGCCGCTAGTGGAGATTTGTTTCAAAGCAGCAAATGCACTAGAGCTATTAATCTATTGCCATTTCATAAACGGCATAGCTTTTTTGCGTTTGATCAGTCAGGCGAAGATCTATTGCTTGGGATGGATTTCCTAAGTATTCTCTCTCTATTCACTTTTCATCCTGAAGGATTTGCATTCACTATGCTTGATCCTGTTATTCAGACCTCTCGTTCTTGTCTTTTACCATGGATAGAGAAATTCTACATCTCCAGGAGGGGTGAAAATGTCAAATCTCTTGCTCCAAAGTTTGAAACAGAGCACAAAGAACTTCTAGAATGCTGTGGAGATGTTCCAAACAAGTTCTGGTCTCGAGAGCAATATTTTGTTTCTCTCCCTTACAAAGATAATTGGGAGATGCCGCATCAAACAGCTTCACATCCAGGATTACCACATGATGAAGATCTTTGCAGAGAAGAAATCTATGAACTTCTCAAAATAAATCTCATCAGTCCTTCAAAATCTGAATGGGCAAGTCAAGCTTTCTACGTCAACAACAGAGCTGAGCGTGTTCGTGGAAAGAAAAGATTCTGTATTGATTACAGAAAGCTCAATGACTGTTTGAGAGATATTCGATATCCTGTTCCAAGAAAGATTTGTCTCTTAAAGAGAATGGCTAAGTCAAAGATCTACTCAAAGTTCGATATGAAGTCAGGATTTTGGCAGGTGGGAGTCAAAAAGAAGATCGCTACAAAACAGCTTTCATTGTGCCACATGGTCACTATGAGTGGAACGTGATGCCTTTTGGTCTCAAGAATGCTCCTTCAGAATATCAGCACAGAATGGATGACGTGTATAAAGACATAATTAACTTTTGTCTTGTATACATTGATGATGTCCTTATCTTCAGCAATAATGACGAAGATCATGTCCAGCATCTTAAACAGTTCAAGAGTTTAACTTTTGAGCATGGCTTGGTCTTATCCGAAAGAAAGATGTTCATTGGAATCCCAGAAGTAGATTTCCTTGGATTGCATATCAAGGATGGCTACACAAAGCCAATGCCACATATTGCTGAAAAGATATTCTTGTTCCCTGACAAGTTGACAAGCAGAAAGATGATTCAACAATTCTTGGGAATCGTCAATTATGCAGGAGATTATATAAAGAATTTGTCCAGATACACTAGCAAGATCTCAAGGCATATAAGGAAGAAAGCAGCAGCATGGTCTGACGAAGCGACTCAAGCTGTAATTGATTTGAAAGAAAAATGCAGGTCTCTTCCTCCTTTAAAGATTCCTGACACGGGACAACTCATCCTTCAGACAGACGTAAGTGACAAATTTTGGGGAGCAGTGCTACTTGAACAAGAAGGGAGCTACAGAAGAATTTGTGCATATAAATCCGGGCAGTTCTCAGACTCTCAACAACACTATCCTTCATCCAAGAAAGAAGTGTTAGCGGTCATCAACGCTATCAAAAAATTTCAATTTCATCTCTCTCTTGAGGAATTTGTGGTTGAAACAGACTACAAATATTTCGAGGGATTGCTTAGAAGAAGAGAAGGCGAGATTCCAGATCCTCAACTCGCTAGATGGTCAGAGTCTCTTTCGAGATTCAAGTTCAAGGTTCGCTACATCAAAGGTGAATCAAACGTGTTAGCAGATTTTCTGTCCAGACCAATTCCTAGACCTATTCAAGTGATAACAATGGCTTCCAGTTCCTCTAAGCCATACATGCTGGGTCAGGATGCCTTAGAAAGAAGACAGGAAGGTCTCAGAAGGAGAAATCTTCCTCAAACTCTTGAAGATTACAAAGGCAAAACAATAATGGAACCACCAGGTCTAACAAAAATGAAAGGAACAGAATTCCTTTATGATCTTCCATCATTCTGTTCTCTTTTGCCTCCAGAAATCAAAACAGATATTGAAGATCGGGTGTTTTATGCACGTGACTATCCAGAAACATCAGACAAAACTTTTGGAAGAACGTGGGATCTTTTATATCAATGCATGATGAGTCCTAGCACAGAAGAAAGGAGATTTCAATTGCTTTCTCCTTCACCAAATCCAGATCAAATTTTTGAGACGGTCTACCAGATCTCTCCAAATTTTCATGTGGTCCATGATGAAGACACAAATTGGGGTCATTCAGTCATACCTGAAGCTTCTCCTCTAGGATACTATTCCTATTGGCTATTGTTCAACCTATATCCAATAGCGATGGTATTTGATCCTGTATTAATTCACAGGAGCAGAAGGTATAATCCTAATCGATGGTTTGATCGGATGTTCTCTCCAATCTTTGAAGATCTCTTAACGTTTACGCTCAAAGGTGGATTTCAAATTGTCCACAAGATGATAGTAATTTTTCAGTTAAGCGATATATGGGGAAGAACAAGAGAGCCATTTATTGAGCCAATTATCCATGATCATATGAGTGATGATATCCAGACGTGTTGGGAAGGATGTCTGCACGCAAGAAAGAGATTGGCAGAAGTCTATCAAATGCCGTTGTTATACTGTACTCACAGTCCTGTCTCAGACAATGTCCTCAATTCACCAGATCTCTTCTATAAAGAAAGGATAAAAAGTCTAGAGCTCGTAAATGACAGTTCTGAAGATGAGTCGATTCAAGAATATCGGCATGATTACCATGAATGGCTTCGCAAGCAAGGAAGAGCCAATGAGATTCAGAATCCTTCACCACCATGGGAAGATCTTGACGAAGGATGGGAAGATTGGCCACAGCCACAACTGCCTAACGAACCAGTTGATCCACAACTTCCACAAATCAATCAAGTTCCATGGCAGGATGATTTCTTCTTCGACAATGATGAAGATTAAAGCGGAAGCAAAGTGGACCCGTCAGCGAAAGCAATGGTGAATAGACATGATGTGACTTGATGTGACATAAAGCAATAAAGCATGAGTTGAGTCATGCTAGTGTAATGATGTTGTATTGTCTTTATGTGTGAGTCATGTAGTGAGGTGTCTAGTGTAATGATGATAATGATAAGGTGTGAGTTGTAAAGTAATGTAAACGTGTAAAAGAGATTCCTTAGAGATAAGGAAGCATCCTAGCATAGTATCCTGGCTTGGCCTATATAAAGGATACTTGGGCTTTGTATTGGGGGACGGAATACTAGCCGAGTCTCTCGTGTGTCTATCCCTTGTGTAATCCCTTTCTCTAGTAATGGAATCAGAGCTTGTACTCTGAGCCTCTTTGTTTTAATGACGTATATATATATATATATGGAGAGGGATGAAATTAGATGAGGGGGAAGGGTGTGAGTGAAAAGCTAAGAAAGTGTAAGGGCTTAATTGAAATGGTTGTGTGATGTATATCTATAAAACATGGGATGACTCTAGAAATTCATTTTCTCTTCCCCTTTCTCTTGGAACGTGCAGCACCCTCTCTCCCTCTTTTTCCCTCAATTTTTCCATGGAATCAAGAAGAGAGGAAGGAAACAAGAGGGCAAGATGTAAGGATTCACTTCTCTCTCTCTAGACCTAGCCATTCCCATGCAATTAAGTGATGTTTTATTATTGTTTGTGATATTTCATGTCAGGCATATTCTGTAAACGGCTAGAAAAACATGAATTAGAGTGAATTATGGAAGAATTTAAAGATTTGATGATGTTAGGAAGTTAGAAGTAAAGTATGAGTATGAATCCTACAGAGTCATTTTTCTGAACAGTACTAAGTCCGAAAATTCTTATAAATTCCATGGTTGTTGTTTGACTCTGAAATTTTTATATGATAAACTAGACACCTCAAGGAGTTTATATAATTTTGAAACACTTGAAAATTCGTAGTGTGTGAATTGTTATGAAGTGTTGAAATTCTGGTTCGAAATTGTGAATTCCCCTATTTTAAAACAGGGCACGGGGAATGAACTCGAATTAAGGGGGCAAATCTTTGTAAAATTTTGTGATTTTTAATATGAAAACCCTTGCGTATATTTTCTGTTAGACTGTTAATTTTAATGGTTTTTGGAGTTGTGTATGAATTGTTATGATTTTTCAAATCTAGACTTAAAGAACTGTGAATGTTAAGTTCCAGAACAGAGTATGTGAAATAAATTCCGTCTGACTACATTAAACTCCTTAGAAACTCCTAATTTTTGGTGGAATGACTCTTATATGTGTCTAGTTTTATACTGGAAAGTTCGGTAGAGATTTGATCATTGTAGAATTTTATAAAATTCTTCAAAGTTATACTGTTCAGTTGAGAGGTCTGCAGACAGATTTGCTGTGTGAATAAAATTAAGGATTTTTAAGGGGTATATGACCTTATTTTGACTCAATAAAATTCATAGACTATAATATGTATGTCTATTTGATTTCTATGAATTTTGGTGATGACTGGAAATGAATAACCTCTTATTGTAATAATTCAACCAATATGTGTGTGATAGAGTTTAATAAATGATGTTATTGGTTGGTTGAATTGTTGTTAACAGGGATTTAATGACTTCTAAATGGACACTAATCAGTGTGTCATGACTATGACAATGTTTACCAGAGAAGAAGAAGAAGAAGAAGAAGAGATGAACTTTAAACAACTGCTTATCAAGAAATATGTGAAAACCAAATTAAGAGGCGAGGCTAACCAGGTAAGTAGCTAGACCATTCTGAGGACACAACAAATGTTAACTATTAATAAAATGTGTTTAATGATTGTGATTGTGAATATATGTGAGTTGTGTGGATGGAATGTGTATGGGGCCATGAATACATGGACCTTGATATAGGAAATGATTTGATTGGGGTTTATAGTGGTTTATGGAATGTTTGATTTCACACACTTTGATGTGTATGTGATTGACATATTAGTGTAACTTCTATGTGTGTGAGATATAGAAATGTGAATGTGCCCTCATATATGTGAATTTGTTGTGATATGGCTTGAATAATATTGCCAATGAAACTTTGTGGGTATATGAAGAATGAAATACATGCCAAACGTTCTAGGATACTAATTCCTCATGTGGATGGCATGACAAATGAATGTCTATAAAATACCATGTGTATTAGAGTTCCCTGAATATGTATGACTGGGAAATGAACGAAACCAGTTGTACATGGACATAGTTGTGTAACGATATGTTTGAAATATACCGAAGAATAATGGAAGGGTTGACACTGATAAAGAAGTCAATAGGTTTCTATGTGTGTAAGAGCGATGCCAATGTGTGGATTGTTCACATTCATAAGTGTTTATGAGATATGTAGGCTTATTGTATTTATGAATGCATATGTGATTAGTGAGAAGCCTACGTAGAACCTCAATTATGAAAGCGAACGGCAATATTTTGGTGTGTGACATGCATCACTATGTGATGTGTTATGAATTTGAAATTACATGCCAAGCCTATGGGTATATATTGAATGGCGAATGTGAAATGTGATACTATTAAATGCTAGTATTAAAGTGAATGAATTATGACAAGTTGTGATTGGGTTAGAAGCTTAATATAAAGCTTCACTTATGTGATCGAAATGTGAAATGTGATATGTGAGTGAAAGCTTAATATAGAGCTTCACTTATGTGATTGAAATGTGAAACGTGATATGCGAGTGAAAGCTTAATATAGAGCTTCACTTATGTGACTGAGATGTGAAATGTGATATGCGAGTGAAAGCTTAATATAGAGCTTCACTTATGTGACTGAAATGTGAAATGTAATATGTGAGTAAAAGCTTAATATAGAGCTTCACTTATGTGACTGAATGTGAAAACTAATATGTGAGTGGCATGCCACAACTTAGGATATTTGGCTCTCATAGCTTGGGGGGAGGTCTGGACCATGTGTTTCTCTAGACGAGATTCGGTAGCATAGGCCCGGTATCACTCGGATTGTTAGACTAGCCTCGAGCTATTTCACGTGTAGGCATCTGAATGTATCCATACTGTTACCTACTACCATGGCTTGAGGGGAGGTCTAGACCATGTGTTTCTCTAGATGAGATTCGGTAGCATGGGTCCGGTATCACCCGGATTGTCAGACTAGCATTGAACTATTTCATGGGTAGGCCTCTGAATGTATCTGTACTGTTCTGTATCCCCATGGCTTGAGGGGAGGTTTGGACCATGTGTTTCTCTAGACGAGATTCGGTAGCATGGGCCCGGTATCACTCGGATTGTCAAACTAGCCTTGAGCTGATTCATGGGTAGGCCTACATATGGGAACTAACTGTGAAATGAAAAGTCCTACCTTGATTAGAGAGTATTGTTCCTAAGTGTCTGTGACTGTATTGTGAAAGCTTCCGAAATTATGTGAAATGGATATCCATATGAACAATGTAGCTAGCTTATGGAAACTCATGTGTGAATGATTTACATGTTTATGGGAGCACATGAGTATGTGATAGACTTGTGGAAAGTTTAATTGTAAATGAGACATGTGTATGTAAATGGTTGTATGTGATGAGCTTTGACATGGAAAAGCCATGCTTGATTACCTATAGACAGGTATTTATGGAATTAGGAATGTGACTGGATAAGAGAGCAATTAGTCTACGATATGGCCAATGATACAGGGTTGGCGTAGGAGCATAATTAAATGGTGCAAGAGTGCATCTTTAACGGATCTAAGGAGATATAGGCAGAGAATTGGCATCGCTGCGCCATACCTTTCGCACTAGAGCACCACTTGCACCGGCTCAAGTAAGAGAGAATAGAAAGTTGGCGCATACATGCCTTTCCTTTGGCGTAGGAGCGCGAAACTGCAATTTGCAACGAATTGGAAATCAGAAACTTGGCGTCGCCGTACCAGTTTCCTCGCACAGGGGCGCGTTCCTTGAACAGTGAAATCAATGTTCTGATTTTCGTAGTAGAGCACTGGTGGCTTGAATACCAAGATATGAACAGTAATCAGTCATTTATGGAATAAGTATTGAATAGTAGTCCTATTATGAAATGGTTATCACCATTAATTGTTTTATTTTGAGTGTTACGCGATTTTTATAATTCTAGCTGCTTACTAAGTTTCTTACTCACTAGTCTGTTGTGTACCTCAGGTATTCGATCAGATAAAGATTAAAGGAGGATTTCGGTATAGCGACGATTATTTTCCCTTGGCAAGCTCTTATCCGCTGCAGTATTACTATATTGGATACAGGGTGTGACAGTATGAGTGTTTTTATTCATGTATGAGAGATCGTAAACGTATATGAATTGTTGATTAGGTCTGTGTGAGTTAGTAGAAACTTGGGATAACTTGCAGGTTAAGTGTTTATATAATTCAGCGTCAGACTTCGTGGTTATGTATAACTTAACAGTGTATTGTTAAGTTATTTGTGACAGAGAGTGGGCAGTGTCACTGGAGTTTAAGATCTTGACGAGATTTTGTTTTACAAAGATTAGGTCGGTGTGTGAGAGTGAGTCTGTACTGTAAACTATCCTAAAGATTGTACAAACAAGAACTTAGTGAATTGTAGCTCTATAATTGTCTGTGGATGTAGGTTTTATAACCGAACTGCGTAAAAATTCTCCTATGTTAATTTACATTATAATTTACTATTATATTTCTTATAACTGCATACTTTCAAAACTTACAGATCCATTGCATAAAATTTAGTGCTCTTGCTCTTCAAAAAAAAGTCTCGAAAACCCATACTCTCTTATCTTCTTTCCTTGGCCAACCCCATTCTATTTTTTTTTAATTTTCTTTCCCCACCACTGTTTTGCATTTCCCGAACGGTACTTTTTTTGTTTTGGTTTGTCATTTGATATCGTATTCCATTGGTTGTGTTGCATATGGGCTAGGCCCCACACAAGATGGATGCACCACTTTAAGTAATGGAGAATTAAAAATAAAAGAGTTGTTATTTAAGCCCCTCATCCAAAAATAAATAAATAAATAAATAATTCTAATAATAAATATACTTTAACTCTAATCATAAATATACTTTAAATAATTCTAGAAATACCTTATTTTTCATTGTTACAATTAGTATTCTTTCCTCTTTATAATTGGACTATATTTGGTAAGTTAAAATTTGATCAAATCGTGAATTGGCCAGAAGATTCATGTCCTCCAATTAACAATGTTAAAAGATTTTTGAGTGGTTTCTCAGCATCAATCATGTCTTTCTTATTTGTCAAATTCTCTTCATGGCCTTTCCTCTAATTTATTCACTATAGATCTTATATAGTTAAAAAATATATATATGAGCTTGAAATAATAAATAAAGATTAATTTTTATAACTGTAATTGAGAACATAATTCAATTGTAGAATATTTAATTGCCATGACTGCAAATGCAGTTTGGGTTTTGATTAGCTACTAATGGTTAGTACACAATTAGGGTTTTGATTAATTGCCATGTTTTTACTGGCAAATAAAATTATAAACTTCATTCAATAAATTTTGAAAACCCTACACAAATATAATAAATATTAAGATATGGAAAGGCAATATTCATGAGAACTAATATATTCTTAATTAGTTGAGAGATATTATTAGTAACACATTTAAAAGGGTATTTTTAAAATTATATGGAATATAATTATAACTTCATTTTTTTTAATAGTTTTTATATAAAAAAAAAGGTTTAGAAAGATATTTAGTGAGGTTTGAATAACAATACTCTAAACATACTCAATTTAAGCCTACATTTACAAGTTCGAATCCCTTTTGTTTTATTTTAAAAAAACTCAATTAAAAAAAAGTATTGTTTGACCACTTGTGTTATTTGAAATGGTAGCTCCATTCAACCCCCATTTTTAAACTAAATATACCGAATTTTCAAGTTCACTCTCTCTTCAAAGTTTTAAATTAATATTATTTTGTCAATATATTCTTCTGAAGACAATTTTATTTTATTTTTTAATTGAAGATTAATACTAGATAAAAAAAGATAAATATACTTCAAACAAAGTTTGATATTCAATATATTTAAATGTATAGAACATATCGGAGACTAAAATATTCAAGAGATCAAATTAAAGAAAATTATAATTTATAAATGTAATTAATGTAACATAAGTGTATTTCAGGATTTTTTTTGGTAATTTACTACAGGGATGAAATTGTCAAAATATAAAAGGATAAAAATGGGGGTCTCATGAGTTCAAAAATGGGGCTAAATAGAACTATTCTTTAAATTAAATTAACTAAAAGAAGTATTGCTTGGCTAACTTGTAAGACTGGTTAAGGCATGTAATTTTCATTCTAACCCACATCTACAAAAAGTGGCAAACTTATATTAAGAACCATACTCTCTTAATAATACGTAGACAATGTGTGAAATTACAAGCAAACATATGTAGATTTTTTACTTCCATTTTTGACGTTTTCTCTTTCTTGAATGAGAAGAGAGTTTATACGTACGATATGGAAACTACATGAATATGTAACGTTGTGATGGTACACAGTGGCGGACCCAAAAATTTTATTTAAAGGGGTACCACATAGTTTAAAATTAAAATAAATATGTAGTTAAATATAATAATTATATTTAAAATAATTTTCAGATAAATTAAAAATTAGATATTTTTTATTTTTTATTATCTCTCTATGTGTGTGTGTGTAAGACTAAAGTAATATATTACAGTTTGAAAAAATTTTCTTTCATATATATATATATATATATATATATATATATAAGTTTTAACATCTTGTGATTATAATTAAATTAATATGTCTTGGATAATATTCTTTTAACACTTTATATTTAATATTTGGATTTTGATATTCTATAACTAGAGAATTTATTTTTTTGTACTATTTGATTATCTAAATTTAAGATTCTATGTGAATTAATATATTAATTATAAATTGAGTTCAAAGAAAATTTATAAAAATTTAGATTGATGACGTAGTATATATATTACAAATAATTTTTCAAATCCATTATAATTATTTATATTCTAAATACCTTCTAAATAAATTGTATGAAAATATATATATATCATGATATTTCAATTATGCAATAATATAAAATAGAGGCACAAAAGTAAACCCACCTAACTATGTAACTCTAAGAGAGTTTAATAGAAACAATACCTAAAGTTAAAGATAAACCCAATGGCATGAGGTATAATTGTTAAATTCAGGTAATTTTTATAAGAAAATATATTTTTTAAAATGAAGTAAATTTTATACAATGGTATATTTGTACCAGTTGAAACTTAAGGAGGTGTAATAGATTCTTAAATTTTTGCCCCCCATGGTCCAAGTGTAGGTCTGCCTATGATGGTACAGAAATTCATTTACAATTTAGAAGAAGAACAAGCTGTATTATTTGATTTGGAATGAAGTTAGAGAATTATCTTATCCCAAGTTATATATTCTATCCCAGGCAGTCCAATTCTTTGCAGCATCGGTTTAAAGAAACTTCACACAAATGAACATAATTTTAGTATATATTATAGTTGTTGTTATTATTGTTATCATTATTGTTTAACTTTTGTTTTGTTGTTTGCTTGAAATGAAAATTTCTAGAAAGAATACGAAAGATGAAATAGCCCATTTATTTGAGCCCATTTACAAAGAAAAAACTCAAGCCCATTCTTTTAATGTCAACCAGCCCACATAATAAGCTCAGCCCTTAGAAACAAATTAATTATAATAAAAAAAAAAAGAGGAGAATTCCAAAAAAATGGAGAGGGGTGACGGCTGAAGAGAGGAGAAAGGGAAATGACAAATTCTGGGAGCATTTTTGAGGGCTTTCTCAAGGTAATTATTTCATTTTTAACCCAAATTAAATTCAATATCTTGAATCCTAACTATAGATATGAATTTAGAGGAGTTATTAGACATTTGAAAAATTTTTAGAGAGAGAAGGAAGAACAATGATGAAATTGGAAGTATTATTCAAAGTATTTCATATTCTTGTTGATTGTTATGGAATTTGTGTGAGGGAATTTTGAGTTTTGATGACAATTATGGAAATTTAGGGTTATGTAAACAGTAGAAATTCTGAAAATTTCTGTAATTTATTGGCTTTGAATCTGATTCTCAAATTTATATATGTTAAATAGACATCTTAAAGATTTGTTTGAAGTTGGAATCACTGAAAAATGTTGAGTATGGAATTTTATATGAATTTTCGAAATTTACTGTTTACAATTGGAAATTCAATTTTTCTACAGAAAATCAGTTTTAGGTAAGTGATTTGAGGTATCTAGAGGTCTTCAAAAATTATGAAATTTGGGATCCGAGTTTTTGTATATGTCTAATTTAAATCTGGAAAGTTTTGTGATTTTATGAATTTATTTCGAATTATCAAGTATTTTGAAATAGGGAGAGGTCAGTTCTAGAAATTTATTTACATAATTTTTGGATCTGGAAATATGAATATTTTGAGGTACCTAATGAACTTAGAATGCTATGAAATTTTATATGGTATTAGATATGTATGTGTAGAAGGCATGTATAAAATATTAGACTATTTTGACTAGTCAATTATTTATTAAAAATCAGAGAATAAGAACTACTCTGTATAAGAAGAGTAGAAATACAATTAATTAGGATTGATTGGATTAAGATATGAAGTTGGATATTGAGAATTTTAAATATTCAAGTTGATTACTAATTGAATATGATGTGATAAGCTCTTTTATGATGTTAGGACAAGGAAGGATTAATTCTTGTTGAGGAATGTGGTCGGATAGGCAGAATGTTGATTTTGAAATCAAATCCGAGCTAACCGAATTGTGCAACCCAATTAGTGAGTGGATTATGTTTTGAGAATTTTATATTATATTAAAGTGTGTTAAGTTTATAGTTTTTCATATGATTTAAGTTATTAGTTTAATTAATTGAGTTTTATTAAAGGTTTTCAGAATAGATTATGGTGATTTATGTATTTTGAAAATAAGTGTGTGTAATATATTAGATTTTGGATAGAAGGATGGTTATGGGTAGTGCTAGTAGATTAGTTTTAGAATATATAGTAAATGTTGTTTTGATAAGTTTAAGTACAAAAGAAAAATAAAATTAAGGTGAAAGTTGTAGAATGAGTGTATGCTATATGTTGGTGGAAAGTAGAAAGTTTTTGTTTATGATTGGAAAAGAGACATTTATAATTAGATGAATTAGTATAGAAAATTGAGGTATTATGTTATTTTCTTTACATAAATACATATGTTGAAGAAATGGTGATTTTGGTTAACAAAATGATAAGTGATTTTATATACAAAATGATAGGAAATTAAAAAGAAAAAGTTTTGGAAAGTAGAATTTAATTCTGCAGGGGTGACAATGCCAAATTCTAAAACTGCCCAAGCAGGGGCTGAATTACAAATTTAGAAAGCTGTTTCAGAATTTTCAGGGACCTGAATGCAGAATTATGAAAAATTTAGAATAGTCAAAAAGATTTCAGTTAAAGTATGATATATGAGATTTTGAGATAAAAATATAAATTATGGTTTATAGTGAGATGGAAAGTATTTTATTTTATAGATATTTTAGAAAGTTTTAGAAAGAGTAGAAGATTTATTTTCTGGATAATTAAAAATATGTTTTAGTATTTACTTAGTTATGTTTATTTAGTATTTTATAGAATTACCGAGAATTTTAGCGAATTTAGAAGAATTCAAATTGGTTTCTATAGTATTTCTTGAGGGTAAATAGACCAATTGGTTATACTTACTTTTAATTATTAAGATATTTCAAAACTAGTTTTCAAAATGGTTGTAGATATGAATTTTAGTTTTTAAAAATTAGTTTTGAACAAAGATATAACATTTAGAAAAGAAAAATCAGATTTTATATTTGAAGTACATTTTAGTTTTTTCTAGAAAGTTATATTTTTTAAATTCAGAGAAAGTGTGGAAGCATTGATATTTAAAGTTTTCATAGTCATTTGACTCAAGGATTTCTTAAACTATTTAGAAATGTTATTTTAAACGTTATCTTGGATTAATTCAAATAATACAAATATTTTCTGTTTTAGCTTGCATAAAATTTTCAGATTTTGATAAATTGCTTGAAAAGAGAAATTTTAGCATATAAATCAGTTTTTGAATGAAATCAGTTTTTAATGAAAATAAGAAAGTGTAGTTATGTTATACTAAGCTAGTACCCAGATACTCGAATAATTATTCATATCACTTAGACAGTGATATAGATAGAGGCCTTTGGGGCCCGTTCAGACACACATAGAGGCTTTGGGCCGTGTGATCTGGGCGCATTAGCCCATTGGGGGCAGCTCTACGCATGCGTATGACCAGATAGTAGGCATGCGCGATGTCAGATCTCGCCAGGTACAGATAGTTCTGCCTGCATGATGTAGATCTCACCAGGTATGAGAAAATTCAGATAGCTCTGCTTGTGCATGTTAGATCTCGCCAGGCAGGATCAGACAACTTCAGGGGTACTTGTTTAGTATAATGAAAAGAGTTTTGAATATGTTCATATGAGTTAGTTTGAAAAAGAAGCATGATTCGGAAGAGTTTCTTTTGAAAGAAGATTTTTAAGAAAATTATGTTTTGTATAGTAAATAACTGAAACAATGATTTTAGCATGATTATCAAGAGTATCGTATTATACGATTAAAGATGATTATTTTATTGTTTTAATTATAACTAGTATTTTGATGAATTTAGTCTTTCAATAGTTATTTACTTTAAAGTTTTATGACATTTTAGATGATATGAAAGTTATAGATTATAAAGACTATTTTTTTTATATAAAGCAAATATTTATTTTACAACAATATGATTTTTTTTGGATTTATTTACAAATACATTTTTTTTTATCTCCACTCACTGAGTTTTATACTCACATCTTTGTTTTTATTTTTCTTTTTTTTAAAAATTTTCCCCCAAGTTGAAAGCAAAAATGTGATCTAGTTAGGAAGTGTGGAGGCCTAGCCACATGATGGTGCAATGATATATTAAGGTTGTAATAGTTAAATTGTTTTATTTTAAATTTTATTTGTGGATGTAATAAGAATTATTTCAAATTTGTTCCATAAGAAAGACAAGAATTAAGAAACTGCCAGTAGTCCACAGTTTTAGGCATGATTTGCCCGTGTAGTTAGGGACGGGTCGTGTCAAAAGATGTGTTTTTGGTATCTGCCAAGGAAGAAGAAAAAGAAAATGTAATGAAATTGTGTTATTTGATTCCATGGAGAAGAAAGAGATAAAAAAGGGAGAGAAAATAAAAGTTAAAAAAAAAAAAAAGAAGGAAGGATTAAGAGAAAAGGGAAAGAAAACGAAAAAGAGATAAATAGGGAAAATATTGAGGCAGTAAAATAAAGGTAAATTAGGTATTTTGGTAATCAAAATGGGTCTGAGAGAGGTTATCTTTTGGAGGGTTGTTACTTGTTAGTTTTTAATTCAGATGGGTGTTGACTTTTTTGACCAATTAGTTGGGGGCTGACGGTCATGCCTCATGGAATTAGTTGAGGAAGGTAAGAATCAAACTAAGCAAATTTAGAAGCTCTAGGATTCGTCAAAGAGAGGACAAAGGTTATGAAGAAATGTGAAAAGGAGAAGAAGGGCAGTTGACAGCTGGCTGTAGTTGCTAATAGATTATGTTTGGTTAGAATAAATTTATTCTATATGGGCATTATTTCATTCTTTTACCTTTGTCCGAATAATTCAAATAACTATATATTATTTAGTTTTTGATGTTATGGACTTTGGCCACAGTGTATGTAAAGAATGAAATTCTGTTAGAACAGTGAAACTGAAAAATTAATACGAATACTCGAAAGGAATCGGTCTTGACTCATTATTCATATTAGATAATAGTATGCAAAGTAACGCACATAAAGAAAGTGGAAACACAAAAGTTGATTCTTACCTAATTAAAGATATCATTCCATTATTCCTTATATGTATGGTTCCCTCGCCATGGAGAAAAGTATTCCATAATTTTGTGAAAGGGAGGGCACCTTATATTTTTAAATTTTTATAATTTCTTTGATAAACAATAAAAAAGAAAAACTTTATTGAAAATTAAAAAAATGCATATAGATAGGAGATATAATGAACCTTATCTTTTAAAATAAATTTTAACACAATAAAACAAAATATAAAATATTAAAATATGATAGTTCAACAATTTAGTAAATACAAAGTCATAATTGTCTCCTACGAGTTTTCATGCTTTAAAAACGTTGCATGATTACTTTATTATATCAAAAATATCTTTCTAAATATATGCAAGCAAGCTATCGTTTATCTATTCATCTCCTATTTGATTGCGTGATTAAATCTTTACAATATTTATAGCAAAAAATGTGTAAAAATAAATAAATAAGCATTAATAAAATATACATATATTTTGTTGATAGAATAGAGTAATAAGAATTAATTAAAATAATGATGTAACTTATCTGAAAGGAAGAATAATTAGTTATATATCTTATATTCGATTACACTTGTTATAAAAAAGGTATATGATTGTCTACAAAATAAAAACAAGATATTGACAACAAATGAACATAAAAACTACATGAGAAAAACATTAAAATTTTGATTAAAATTTTATGTATAAAATAAAGAGTAAAATATTAAATATAATAAAATATAAACTGGTTTGGCTTTTGGATAAATTTGTGCTTATCTTTTCTTTTGTATTAATTCACAGGGGAGAAGAGTAGTAGAAGACAGGGTAGGTGACAGATGTCAGTGGTCAGGTGTGTAACAAAAAGAAATTAAAAAGAGTAATTTATAGTTAAATTAGATACTTTTTAATAAAATTGTATCTTTAAAATTAGTAGAACTATAAGAGAGTTTTAATTTTTTAGGGGGCCTAGGCCCCTTGGATCCCAACGTCAACGTCGGTCGGCCTCTCCATTATTGTGCTTTTGATTTTTTGTGCTCGTTCATTTTCCATCTTATTCTGCTTTTGGATTTTTATCTTTGTACACGAAAATTGCATCCTTTCCATCTCCATTCTCAGCATTTAAGAGAAAACTATAGCCTTTCTTTTAGTAATTTCCTTGCTTGAATATATATATATATATATATTTTTTTTTTTCTGGTAGAAAAATGGCTGCGGGAGAGCTTTTACTGGCTGCATTCTTTCAGGTGTTGTTTGAGAGACTAACATCCCATGAGCTGCTGGACTTTGCACGTCGAGAAGGAGTGCGTTCAAAGATGAAGAAGTGGGAAGATACATTGATGATGATTCAAGCACTCCTCAGTGATGCAGAGGAGAAGCAATTGACAGATGGAGCTGTGAAAATATGGCTTGACAATCTCCAAGACTTGGCCTATGATGTTGAGGATGTGCTGGATGGGTTTTCCACTGAAGCTTTACGACGCAAGTTGATGGCAGAGCATCTGATCCAACCTAGCAAGGTAGAGAATCTTGTATCTCCTTGTTTAAATAGTTTGATGCCAGGATTTGTTAAGTTGAATTGTAGAATGGGGTCCCGGATAAAAGGCATTTCTAGGCGGTTGGAAGAACTCTGTAAGCAAAAAAATGAACTTGGATTGCAAATGATTTATGGAGTGACACCAACGGCTGCGAAGCAAAGACCACCTAGTTCATGTGTGCCAATTGAACCTTGTGTTTATGGGAGAGATGAAGACAAAGCAAAAATACTTGAAATGGTGTTAAGTGATGAACCAAGTGATGCCAGCTTTTGTGTAATACCCATCGTTGGCATGGCAGTAGTTGGCAAAACAACGCTTGCTCGGGAGGTGTTCAATGACAAGGCGTTGAATAACTCCAAGTTCGATATAAAGGTATGGATCTTTGTTTCTGATGACTTTGATGTTTTGAACATCTCAAGGGCAATTCTTGAGTCAATCACCTCCTCACCCTGTGATCTCAAGACTTTAAATGAGGTGCAGGTTCAATTGAAAAATAAACTAGTTGGAAAAAGATTTTTGCTAGTCTTAGATGATGTTTGGAACGAAAATTATGGTCTTTGGGAAAATCTGAAATCTCCATTTATGGGTGGTGCACCTGGAAGTAAGATTATTGTGACAACACGCCATACAAATGTTGCATCAACAATGAGACCCATTGAGCATTATAATTTACAGCTCCTATCAGATGATGATTGTTGGTCTCTGTTTGTGAAGCATGCATTTGAGAAGAAAGATCTGGGAGCACATCGAACTTTGGAATCAATTCGAGAGAAAGTTGTTGAAAAGTGTAGAGGCCTTCCCCTGGCAGCAAGGACTCTTGGTGGCATCATGCGCTCTAGGCAAAGGAATATAGATGAGTGGGAAGACATATTGAATAGCAAAATTTGGGATTTATCAGATGAAAGTGAGATCCCCCCAGTGTTAAAATTAAGTTACTATCATCTCCCTTCCCATCTAAAGCGATGCTTTGCTTACTGTTCAATTCTCCCTAAAGATTATGTGTTCGAAGAGAAGGAACTCGCTCTTCTGTGGATGGCAGAAGGTCTTATTCACTTAGAAAATGATAAGCAACTAGAAGATTTGGGCAGTGAGTATTTTCAAGACCTACTGTCGAGGTCAATGTTTCAACAAGTAAGTAGTAATGGTGCTAAATTTATAATGCATGACCTTGTCAATGATCTAGCTCAATGGGTTTGTGGAGATACAACTTTTAGGTTGGAGGAGGGCAATAAGCAATCCAAGAGATTCAAAAGAGTTCGCCATTTTTCTTATATTTGTAATTACTGTGATGGAAAAAACAAATTTTGTGTCCTTCACGAAGCTGGTTGTTTAAGGACATTCTTGCCTGTGCTCGTAAGTGGTGATAGTAATACTCATCATATAACTAGTGTGGTTCTGTTTGATTTATTGCCCAAGTTGAAAAAACTGAGGGTGCTATCTTTGCAGAGATACTACATAACACAAGTACCTAATTCAATTGGACGTTTGAGGCATCTAAGGTACATCAATTTTTCTGGCACTAAGATAAAAAGTTTACCTGAGTCAATAAGCTCACTTTTCAATCTGCAAACTATGATATTAAGAGACTGCTATCGTCTCATGAAGTTACCTACTAATATGAGGAATTTGATCAATCTACGCCATCTTGACGTAACAGGCGAAAATTTATTGAAAGAGATGCCACTGGGAATGAACGAGTTAAAAAATCTTCGAACATTGTCCAATTTTATTGTTGGTAAAGGTAGTGGATCTGGGGTGAAAGATTTGAAGCACTTAAAGTTTCTTCAAGGAGAACTTTGTATTTCAGGATTAGAGAATGTGATTGATCCACGTGATACAAAAGATGTCGTATTGAGCGACAAGAAAAATCTAGAAGCACTGGCGTTTGAGTGGGGATCACAATTTGATGACTCACGGAATGAGGTAGTAGAAAAAAATGTGCTAAATATGCTACAGCCTCATAGAAATCTTAAAAAGCTCACAATCAAACATTATTATGGAACAAGATTTCCAATTTGGATAGGAGATCCATCATACTCTAACATAGCTGTCCTCAAATTGGAAAAGTGTGGAAAATGCACATCTTTACCTTCACTTGCCCTGTTGGGATTTCTTAAAAGCCTGACTATTGAAGGAATGATGAGACTAAAAAGCATAGGATCTGAAATTTATGGGGAAGGTTGCTTAAAGTCTTTCGAATCACTAGAAATCCTCTGTTTTAAGAATTTGCAAGAGTTGGAATACTGGGAACCCATCGAAGAAGAAGAGCTTGTAGAAAGGTTCCCTTGCCTCCGTGAGCTTTCCATTATAAGATGCCCCAAACTCACTGAAAAGTTACCTGATCATCTCCCTTCATTGGAGACGCTTGTTATTAGCGAATGTCCACAGTTGTTAGTTCCGTTTTCAAGTTTTCCCAAGCTCCACAAAGCAAACATATGTGAATGCAAAGGAATAGTGTGCAGTAGTCCAACTGAGTCTCCATCACTAGTGTCTATGACACTTTCAAATGTCTCTGAGTTTAGAAACTGGTTGAAGGAAGGATTTCAGAAATTAGAATCTTTAAAGATTGTCAATTCTGAAGAGCTCATATGTTTGTGGCAAAGCGAGTTTTGTCCTGGGAAGTCAACCAAAAGTTTCTACAGCTTCGCGTCTCTTAAAGAGTTATCTATTGAGAATTGGATAAATCTTGTTTTGTTTCCAGAGGTGGAATTTCTTCCTAATCTGACTTCTCTTAAGCTTGAAAATTGCAAAGCTCTACAGTCCTTGCCACAGGGAATTAATCAGAGAAATGCATGTCTGGAGTCCCTGATAATTAAAGGTTGCCATTGTTTAAATTTCATTGTCAAAGGCAGGCTACCTTCATCTTTGAAAAGGCTTGACATATTTTATTGTGAGAAACTACAATTTTTGTGGGATGATCCTGAGGAGAATATACATCACATCAGTGGATCTCTTGAGTACTTGTCTGTCTCCAACTGTCCATCTCTCACTTGCTTATTGTCAAGAGGTCAGCTGCCTGTGACACTCAAACACCTTGAGATTGTTGAATGCTCAGAGTTCGCATACTTATCATCAAGAAGCCGGCTACCTGAGAGGCTTGAGTATCTCAGCATTGGTAATTGTTCAAAGCTAGAGTCAGTAGCTGAGAGATTTCCTGGTAATGCACGTCTTAGAGAGATCAGATTATGGTGTTGTGAAAATCTTAAATCCATGCCCGAGGGCCTCCACAATCTTTGCAATCTTCAAGATATCAACATATTGGAATGTTCAAGTCTCGCTTGCTTCCCAGAAAGAGGTCTTCCTCGTATGATTTTAAGTCTTACTATCAATAAATGTGCACGGCTTGAAGCCTTACCCAACTATATGCACAATCTCAACTCTCTTCAACAATTATACATATGGCATTGTCCAAGTATTACATCCTTTCCCGAAGAAGGTTTTCCCACCAACCTGAAATCACTTTCCATTGGAGATCACAAAATCTATAAGCCACTGATTGAGTGGGGGATACACAATCTCACTTCACTGACACACCTCTATGTAAGTGAATGCCCTGATACGGTCTCTTTTCCAGAGGAGGGAACGATGTTGCCTGCCTCTCTGACCTGGCTGTGCATCCGATCTTTCCCACAGCTGAAGTACTTATCTTCCACTGCTTTTCAAGGACTTGCCTCTCTGGAATGTTTGTGGATTGACAATTGCCCAAAGATCAAATCCTTTCCAGAGAAGGGCCTGCCGTCTTCACTTTTGGAACTATTCGTTTATAGTAGTCCTTTGCTAGAAAAAGAGTGCAGAAGGGATAAAGGAAAAGAGTGGCACAAGATAGCTCACATTCCTAACATTGGGATAGCACAGAAATTCGTTTATGATACAGAGGAGGAAGAATGAGCTCTGTTTGATTTTGGAATGAAGCATCAGAGAATTATCTTTTTCCAAGTCTTATACTCTATCCCAGATTTGTCAATTCTTAAAACACATCCGAATTCATTGCAATAACAATAAAGTTTTATCATATCACATATTTTAATTGTGATATCATTTAGCCTAGATGACAACTATATGTAGTGTCACAAATTTTCCTTGTCTTGTGTTGTTAAGATAATTAGTATGTCTTGTGTTGATTCATTTAATACCTCTATTGCGAAATTACAATGTAATTATAGATAAATAAACTGTAGTCTATAGTCTAGTTATAGATATTTATGATTCATTCTATTTTATTTTCTTATTCAAAAGTAAGCAAGTGAACTGTTACATCAACTAAGAATCAGAGTACATAATTTTAGAGCAACCATAGTTGATAAATGCATTTTTCTTCTTATGACTCTTGGATTTTTTTTTTTTTTTAATTTTTTATGATGGTCGGTTCATTTTGTTGTCGAGGTGGAGAAGAAAGTGGGCTGTGTTTGCAGGGCACAATATTTTGCCACTATTTAGAAAGCATATTCAATTCAACCTCACTTTTATATCCAAACTAAAATTTTATGATAATTGTTTCAATTTCAAAGGTCTAATTAGTGCTGTTATTGATTTTTTTTTTTCACGTTGTTTCCGGCAGCTTCAGGTAGGTATTGACAAACAACTATTCATGACTCAATCTTATATTTTTGTTGTTGATGAAATCCAATGGACAACCGCACCATTTTCTTTTTTCTTCATCAAAATCCTGGCCAAAATGCCAAGAGATGCATTGTTTCCAGGCGGCCAACGAATGATGCACATTGCACAAGATAAAGAATATAAATGCAGGAACATGAGAATCAAAGTCAAAAAATTTAGGAGCTCGATCAAAGGAGCTCTGAAACAGAGGCAGAAACAGAGTAAGGGTTATTGTTTCAACTTGCAACTGCACTTTTATCCTTCTTTTTCTTTGCTACTTTTTTTGAGAGTACTTGTTAAACTATCACTTAATATAGCAAACTTACTGGTTTATTGTACTGTTACTGGTTAATTACAGGAACAAATAACGAAAGGATTAAAGATGAACTTGGTTAATGAACATCTATCTCTATATCGAAAATGGTTGAAGCTGTGAAAATTTTCTTGGGCGTTGGTGAGCAACCTAACTTTTGTGCCCTTATCTAGACTTATTTATTATCATTTCCCGTTATCATTATTCTTCTTCCTACATCAATAACAAGTATTAGTAATGTTCCTAAAATTGCATCATTGCTTTGTTAGTGACTTGGCCATTCTATCCAGTGAATCGAAATATGAATGCTTGATGGAATTCGGGGAGCATTTGCTCCCAAGTTTTGATCATGTGGACACTAGTAGCCACAAAATCCTGCAAAATAGGTTGAATTAAGCAGTCAGATGCCCGGAAGACATTGCAAACGTTCGGAGGAAACAACAAGTCTTGCCACACAAAGGCATTATGGGAGTAGTATAAAATCTCGAAATCAGATCAGAACTCTTGCTGGACTTTACACGCCAATGAGAATCACTGTGAAGATTGTTGTTCCGAGATTGAGGGATTCAACAAGGATCTACATCCTGGAATCAAGATGCTTTCTGTAACACCCTAAAGTTTACTAATGATTATGATATTTTTATGTTACCATATATATATGTGTTGGGTATAGGTGTTGTTGTAAAAGAATTAAGGAAATGAGAGGCTGAATTGTGTTTTTTCCCTTCATGTTTATCTATATAAACCCCTGGACTCTAGTAAGACCCATTTTTCTTCCCCCTTTCTCTTTGAAACGTCCAACAGCCTACCTCCCTATTTCCCTCAATTTTGCCATGGAATCAAGAGGAGAGGAAGGAAACAAGAGTTCAAGAGGTAAGGATTCACTCCTCTATCTCTAGCTCTAGACTAAAGTAATATTTCATGTTAGGCATATGCTGTAAATGGCTAAAAAAATATGAATTAGAGTGAATTATGGAAGAATTTAAAGATTTGATGATGCCAGGAAGCTAGAAGTAAAGTATGAGCATAAATCTTGCAGAATTGTTTGTCTGAATAGTGCTAAGTATGAAAATTCCCATAAATTCCATGGTTGTTTGCTGACTCTGAACTTTTTATATAAAAAACTAGACACATCAAGGAGTTTATAGAATTTTGAAACACTTAAAAATTCCCAGTGTGTGAATTGTAATAAATTTTTGAAGTTCTAGTTCGAAATTATGAATTCCCCTATTTTAGAACAGGGCATGGGGAATGAACTTGATTTGAGGGGGCAAATACTTGTAAAATTTCTTGATTTTAAATATGCAAACCCTTGGATATGTTTTCTATTAGAATTTAAATTTTCATGATTTTTGGAGTTGTGTATGAATTTTCATGAATTTCCAAAGCTGGACTTAAAGAATTGTGAATGACAATTTCTAGAACAGAGCATATGGAGTAAATTTCATTTGACTGACTTAAACTTCTTATAAAATCCTTATTTTTGGTGGAATGACTCTTATATGTGTCTAGTTCGAGAATGGAAAGTTTGGTAGATATTTGATTATTGTATAATTTTATAAAATTCTTCAAAGTTATACTGTTCAGTTGAGAGGTCTGCAGACAGATTTGCTGTGTGAATGAAATTAAGGATTTTCAATGGGTATATGATCTTATTTTGACTCAATAAAATTCATGGACTATAATGTGTATGTTTGTTTGAGTTCCATGAAGTTGGGTGGTGATTAGAAATGAATAACCCCTTATTATAATAATCCAACCAATATGTGTTTGTGATAGTGTTTAATAAATGATGTTGTTGGTTGGTTGAAATATTGTTAACCTATAAGGGGTTTAATTCTTTCTAAATGGACACTAATCAGTGTGTCATGACTATGGCAATGGTTAACAGAGAGGAAGGAGAAGAAGAAGAGAAGAAATTTAAACAACTACTTGTCAAGAAATATAGGACAACAAAATTAAGAGGTGAGGCTAATCAGGTAAGTAGCTAAACCCTTTTGAAGATACAACAGATGTTAACTCTTAGTGAAATGTGTTTAATGATTGTGCTTATAAATATATATGAAATGTGTTGACAGAATATGGATGGGGCCATGAATACATGGACCTTGATATGAGAAATGATTTGATTGGGGTTTATAGTGATTTATGAAATGTGTGATTTTTCACACTTTGATGTGTATGTGAGTTACATGTTGGTGTAAATTATGTGTGAGATATATAGAAATGTGAATGTGCCCTCATACATGTGAATTTGTTGTGATATGGCTTGAATAACATTGCCAATGAAACGATGTGTGTATATGAAGAATGAAATACTTGCCAAACATTCGAGGATACTATTTACTCATGTGAGATGACATGACAGATGAATGTCTATAAAAAAAAACCATGTGTATTAGAGTGCCATGAATATGTATGAGTGAAAAATGAATGAAATCAGTTATACATGGACATAGTTGTGCATTGATATGATTGAAATACATCGAAGAGTAATGGAAGGGTTGGCACTAATAAAGAAGTCAATGGAGTTCTATGTGTGTAGAAATGATGCCAATGTATGGATTGTACACATCTGTAAATGTATATGAGATATGTAGGCTTATTGTATTTATGAATGTATATGTGATTAATGAGAAGCGTACGTAGAACCTCAATTATGAAAGTGAACTGCAATACTATGATGTGCGAAGGCATGCATCAATGTGTGATGTGTTATGCATTTCAAATTACATCCCAAGCCCATGGGAATATATTGAATGTCGAATGTTAAATGTGATACCGTTAAATGCTAGCATTATGGTGAATGAATTTTGATAAGTTGTGATTGGGTTAGAAGCTTGACATAGAGCTTCATTTATGCGACTGAAATGTGAAATGTGATATGTGAGTGAAAGCTTCATATAGAGCTTCACTTATGTGACTGAATGTGAAAACTGATATGTGAGTGGCATGCCACAACTTAGGATACTTAGCTCTCATGGCTTGAGGGGAGGTCTCGACCATGTGTTTCCCTACATGGGATTCGGTAGCATGGGCCTAGTATCACCCGGATTGTCAAACTAGCCTTGAGTTATCTCAAGTGTAGGCATCTTTGTGTATACGCACTGTTCTATGTGGCAGGATAAAGTCCAGCAGGACTATGTGGCTGTCACTTTCGGGTGATGGCGGATTCATGCAATGTGAGAAATACTCACTACGACGATGCCTTGCCTATAGATGCCGCCAATGGGTGGCTATGTGATATGGGCCCATATATGTGATGTGACTCTGATATGATAAATCCTACCTTGATGAGAGAGCACTATTCCTAAGGGTTTGTGACTGTACTGTGGAAGCTTCCAAAATTATGTGAAATGGATATCCAAATGAACAATGTAGCTAGCTTGTGGAAACTCATGTGTGAATGATTTATGTGTTTGTGGGAGCACATGAGGATGTGTTAGACTTGTGAAAAGTTTATTTGTAAATGAGACGTGTATATAAATGGGTGTTTGTATTAATATATGTGATGAGCTTTGACATAGAAAAGCCATGTTTGATTACCCACAGACAAGTGTTTATAGAGTTAGAAATGTGATGGGATAAGTGAGTAATTGATCTAGGAAATTGGCCAATGATGCAAAGTTGGCGCATGAGCACCATTAAATGGTACAAGAGCGCCTCTTTAACTGACCTAAAGAGGTATAGGCAGACAAATGGCGTCGCTGTGCCATACCTTTTACGCTGGAGCACCACTTGCATCGACTCCAGTAAGAGACACTACAAGGAGGGTGGGCTTATACTACACCCATTTGAGGCGGTTTTTAAAAACCGAAGTAAAAGGCCCAGACACAAAGCTTTTTATGGCGGTTTCAGAACCGCCATTTAAGTGCCAAAAAACCCCAAATGAATTTTAGCCTAACAGCAGGAAATTTGCCTCAATTTCTTTCAATTTCCCTCTCATCTCTCTCGCGTCTTCCCTGCTTTGACTCATGCTAATCGATTGTTTTCTTCCAATCTGTTCGCGAAGCTGCTAATCGATTGCTAGCAGGAAATCGATTGTTTTCTTCCAATCTATTCGCGAAGCTGCTAATCGATTGCCAGCGGGAAATCGATTGTTTTCTTCCAATCTGTTCGCGAAGCTGCTAATCGATTGCCAACGGGAAATCAATTGTTTTTTTGGAGTTGCCTTTTCTTCGCCAAGCTGTTTGCCTGTTTCGGAGCTGCATTCTCTTCGCCAAGCTGAGCATCTTCTAGAGTAGGAGTGCGACTGGACCAACTCCTCTATTAAGAACCAGCTGCTAAGAGAAAGAAATAAGACGTCTAGTTTTAGTTGGTTTTTGAGGTAGGCTAATTTGGCAAGATTTATTTTGGTTTCTAGTTTTAGTTTTTGTAGTGAACTTTCTAAATTTTTTTCCTTTCTCTGTTCAGTTTCTGTTTTCGATTCCTTTGATTCTGAACATCACTTTTCTTCCCTGATTCTGCTTTGGGGGAGCAAGTACAGTGCACAGGTAATCCTTTCGGGAATACCCTTTTGATGATCTGTTTGTTTGCTGAGAAAATTGATGGAAAAGTGAACACTTATTTTATTATTTTATAGCTATTATTGACGAGTGGCAATGGCATCAAGATGTTTCTTATGCATATAGGCTTTGGTTTTGCTGGGTAGGGCTATTTCTTTTTTGTATCCGAGACTAAATATGTCATGGAAGTGAGGCAGCCTCTTTGACTATTGAATTTACAAATAATTATGATACTTTGCAATAAAATGAATTATAAGATTTCTTTGCCTTTTTTTTTTGGGCCTTCTAAATCATTCTAGTAAAAGTTAGATAGATGTTGGATTTGAAGGCACATCTCAAGAGCATTGCAAAACCTAAAATATTTCTCTAATCAAATCTCTCATCAGATTACTACCAATGTGCTCCTCTCTTCCTTTAACTAGTTATAGGGGATCCTTTGAAGCCAATTGAAGAAATTATATGAATGAAAGCAGATCTCTCTTGCTCGTTGTTCTAATCAAATTGTAGAATTTAGTCTAAGAATATTACAATATACCATATCCCTATGTTCTTTAACAAGCATTATAAGTTTTATGTTATATGATATTAGGAGTCTAAATTGTGTTATATTATATTTTTTCAGGATTTCAGTGGGAGAGTCAAGGGTGTAAAGGTGGATGCTGTTGATACCACTGGTGCTGGAGATGCTTTTGTAGCAGGAATATTATCGCAACTAGCTGTTGATCTCTCTTTGCTTGAGGTACAGCCCAATTTGATTCAAATAATAGTGCTGTTTCTTCTTCTTCTTCTTTTCACATCTCTAGGGTCTTTCATTTGTTAAAAAAAAAATTATATACATAATCCTCACTTTTGCTTTTGTTCCCATATGAGCTATTGTCTGCCCTCGAATTGCTTCATAGATAAAATCTATTTGCATAAAATGGTAGCTAAATCGATTTACTCTCTTCATGAATAATAATTGTTAGATGGCTTGATACTATTGTTGGGCTCTTACTTGCAAGCATGGTTGCTTAAATAATATCACAGCTGCAAGCTTAATTCGACCCCAATCATGTATATGCATTTATATTTTTTTTAGTGTGGTTATTGATTTGCCACTAGTTTGGTTTAGTCCATGTTACATGGAGGGGACTGTTACAGAGTTTAATGTTATTGTTCTAGCCCTTACCAAAAAGCTTAAATTTTTTAGTTCAAGTGGTTTCCTTAACAATAATAACTAATTTTGTGCTAAATTTTCTTGCTAAAATTTCAAAATATTATTTATTCAAATAAATTACCCAAATTAAAGTAAATGATATGTCAACATATCACTCACCCAAACCTGATACATGTTAGTTTGTATCAGGTTTTATCAAAGTTCGTCAGTGTTATTGTTTTCTAATAATCTTAGATTTTTGCATTCCTCATATTTGATCAAACCATTCAACATTAATTAAGTGGTGATATATCTGGTTTAATCTTGTAGAAAGAAGACCAGCTGAGAGATGCTTTAAGGTTTGCTAATGCCTGTGGAGCACTGACTGTAACGGAGCGAAGCGCAATTCCTACTTTGCCTACTCGAGAAGCTGTGTTGGATGCAATCCCTAAGGTTGAAGCATAAAATTTTGTTCCCTACCAATGGTTGGGATGGGTCATTGCTAGTACTTTATTGACACCGATTTACTTGAATAATTAAATGTACCCCGACCCTTTCCTCTCGATTTTAACCTGTTTAATTTCTTGATATTTATTTTGTGTACTTCTATTGTTAATGGTTTGTGTACATGGAGGCAGATTTATTATTAGCATGGGTTTTGTTGAATCAATATTTGTTGTTAGCATAAGTGCTTCCTTGATGCACTTGGCTCTATTTGGGTTACTCTTTGACTTTGTGGAATTGTAACATTTTTTAGTTAACTGGAGTGGCAGTTTAAAATAGAACTTTTTAGTAGAATATTTAAGAACGATTAATAATATTATTAAGTGTACTCAAAACAGGCAGTACTTCTCTTGCTAATTACCTAAGAGGTTTGTTGAAGCATAGGGAACCATTTTTGTATCATATGTTGTGAGCCTTTTGTTTCAAAGTAGTCTTAGTGTGAGTAATTTGGCCCTTTTTTTGAAGCATTGACATTGAAGTTCATTTATCAATTATTTGCTGAAATTTAAGTTACAATGAGATACAATCCATAATTTTGTTCTATATTGTGCAGAGGGAACCAACCTTGATTGGTGGACTTTTTCACCTGTTGGAAACAATGTGAAGGAAGGACTTGAAATCACATGCATTTGAGGTGACTGTTTACTACCTGAATATGTAATTTAGTTAGTTTGATTAGTGCTGTATGATCAACTCCTAGTTTATATATCAAGTTTCAAGTTCAATACATTACTGAAAAAGACTATTATCAACAATAGATCCAAGGATTTGTCTTTTCTTGTTGGCTACCCCCATTCTTCCTCATAAATATTTTCTTAACAAAATAACCCAATTTTGTTCAAAATTGTTATTGTTTGAGGTCCTGCTGTGTCTTTTTCCAACTTTATACACAACTTTGATTGATATAGTGACTGTTGTTATGGTTTCCATTCTAGTTCTACTATTGCCATTGTTGAAGCTACAGAAATTGTCTGAGAACCTGTAGACAATAAATTCGCTGTCTTCATTGAAGCTGCCATTGTTCTCAGTTTCTTCACTGGTGTGCTTTGCTTCTTGGAGCTTCCATATCCTTCTGGTAGGTTTCCATCTTAACTGCATTGTGTTATTTGATTTGGTTGAATAAAGAAATTAATGATATATAATTGAAGTTGAATGAATAATTGGTAGGTTCACATATATGAACCTTGTTATATGAATGGTGTTGGGTAAGAATGGCTCAAGTTGCTTCTATTTTGTGATAACTGAAGTTAGAAGCTGGATTTTGTTTTTATATTGTTTTATTAGCTGTGAAATTGTTGTGATAGAAGTTGTGTAATTTTTCCCTCGACTGTAAATAGATTAAGCATAATAGTGTTTGTAGAGAAAGGGGCTAGTGGTAAAGTTGTTACGTATTAGGACTGTTGACCAGACAATGCAATGAAGAAAGGGAATGGACTTGCAATCTCTCTGAGAGAAGTAATAGATAGTTGCAAACTGGATCAATAAGTTTGAAGCAAAAGAAATTGAATGTAACCAAAGAAGATTACTACTAAGTCCCTAATTGTCTCTAAATATATAGGCTTTGAATTAGTCTTAACTGTGGAATCTGATCTCAATTTCTTTTGTTACAGTTTGCATGATCTCAATTTCTTTCTCATAATCTGAGATCTGTCAAAAGTATTAAAGATGTTGATTAGGTGATTTTGTGTTTACTTATTTTCTGAATATAAGCTCAACTACAAGACCTTCATATTAATTAGTGATAAGTTTATATATCGAAAATTTGGTGAAAGTTGATGTGCCCCAATACTTGAGTGCAGCTAGATCATATGCTTGTATGGATGCAATGTTGTTAGTAAAGCGCCCATTTTAGACGTGCTGTGTTAGGAACTCTGTGTGTATTGTGCCATGTTTTTGAAGGAATAGATTACCTGCTCAGTATGAACTGTAGAAGATGTTGAAATGAAGCAACCGGGCTGCTGGATTGTAATAGATCAGGATAGGATCTTCAAGTTGATTATCAACCCAACCAATGGCTAGAATAAATAAAATGGAACCTAACAAACACTCTTTGAAAGGGATAACAGGCTCACCACCAAAGTAAACACCAATGGGATACAGATAATTCACCACCCAAGGATGTAAACCAAGGATACAGGGCTTAAACTAACTCACCACTCTATGGAATCCACCAAGAGATACAGAGTTGAGGAGAAATCAGTATAAACACTGAAATTTCACTCAAATTCGAATTCAAACTTCACTCCCTTGAATACACAACTTTAGAGCTTAAATAACTTGGAACAACCCTCCAAGCATAGGTAAAAGACAATAATTAAATGATTTCAACAATTACAGCTCAACTACTACATTGACAACTGATTTATTAACTAAGACTCATAAGTAAACTCATTAGGTAATAAAGCATAACCAACTAAGCTAGAAATTCAAATTCCAACCAACTAAGCTAGAAAATTCAAATTCTAAGGTGGACTTTAATGCAGCATTCATTATGAACCAGCTGTGAAGAGATAGTCATAAATTCTTGCAAACAACTCCAAATGACACATTGACAAATGTGTTAGAAAGCTGACTTCAAGATCTTTTATAGCCATAAATCTTAACAATTAATTCTCTGCACAGCAATATTAGTTCTTTTACGAAATTACCCCTCATTCTGGTTCATGCGCACTCTTGACCATTGTAATAATTTGCACCCCTTGATGATCTATCATGAATCCCATGGATTGTAACACTCCTGTGTCAAGCTCCCCTGGTTGAGAAAGACTCGACCTCGAGTCTTGGTTTGTTTTTTCACCAAGATAAGGACTAAGGTCAGAGACATTGAATGTGTTGGAAACACTGTAATGCTCAGGTAGCTCAACTTTGTAAGCATTCTCTCCAATGCGTTGTAAAACTTTGAATGGTCCATTAGTCATAAATTCCTGCAGACAACTCCAAATGACACATTGACAAATGTGTTAGAAAGCTGACTTCAAGATCTTTTACAGCTATAAATCTTGACATTTAATTCTCTGCACAGCAATATCAGTTCTTTTACGAAATTACCCCTCATTCTGGTTCATGTGCACTGTGGCAATTGAGTTTATCATTCCGTTCTTGTTGTCTATCACTCTGTTAAAAGATCTAGTAATCTGCCTATCATTCTGTTCTTGTTGTCTTCAAATATTAATTTGGCTAGACCTAGTTTTCTTAAACCCCTCACTGGTTTACATTTAAAATATTTGACATGTTAGGTGTGCAAGCATATTTAGTTGGGTTGACGTTTGCATTGGCTACATCCTATTGTACTACACCAGTGGTGGCCACGCTGCTAGCATACATGATGAACACTTAAATATGTATGTTTAATAAGAGCTTAGTTCATCATATTGCATTAATAGTGTCATTAAATTCCTCAACTCAAGCATATTTGTAGTCTTTGCATCTTTGGAATTAACTTCCTCTTAATTTTGGTTTTGTTACAAGTTTGGTAAAATGGGCATAACTCTCTATTTATAGATCAGAATGGTGCACTTCTTAATGTTTTGGAAAGCTGATTAAATTATCTACAAGATTACATTTCACAAGAATCATCAAATTCGGGTTCTTAGTGGATCAAAAATGGGCTTGAAGTGAACCCATCTACAGATTCGGTCTAGCCTGACCATGCCTCAGTATTTTGACCATATCTCTCAGAATACGTATCCAAATCATATGAATCAAGATGTTCTAGAAAGCTGAGAAAAATATCTACACTTTTATGAAGACATGTGATTAAAATTCACAATAATTCAAGGTCAAAATCGGTGGTCAAAATCGGTTCACCTAATTACCCCAATTGTCAAAGTTGGTGCACCTAACATTTGACAACTATTCCTTTGTAATTTGACAAGTTTGCCCCTGAATGTATCTATAAATAGAGGTGCCTTGTGACCCATTAGGGCATCTTCGCCTTGGCTGGGATCTTGTATTGTGTCTCTCTTGTTTTAATGTTATTAATGAATTTTCTTTTTCTTCCATTTTGTGCTCTTTCTCTTATAATGTCTTTCTAATTTCTCTCTTGCTAAGGTGAAAGGGTGAAACCCTTGATATGAGAGTAAGGATTCTCTAACCCTTAATATGTGCTTAATAATCATAATCTTATGTTGTTTATATGATTTATATTTATCTTCTTAATCAATCTTGACACCACTCGTAAAGTGGAGGTTTTGATCCATTGTAGACAATCCTTGGCACATCAAATGCTTGGATCCTTTCTAGATGTCGTATGGTTCTTCCTTACCGACATGAATCTAGTTAGGAACTTTGATTTGTTGTAGACATATAGTGATTGGCACATTGGATGCTTGAACCCATTTACGAGAGGTGGTATAAATATTGGTAACGAAGCAAATATAATTCATATAACTAAAACAGGTTGTTTTTCCTTATTTGAAATATCAAGGGCGGATCCCCTAACCTTAGCTATCATTATTATTGTGTTAATTTCTTGCAAATTTTAATTACTCTCATCTATTGTTGATATTATCTTGCCATTTCTTTGAATAATCATATCGTATTTGCTTAGCTTATAATTTGTAGCGCTAAAATCTCCTTCCTCGTAGATCGACCCCGGTCTCACCGGGTTTATTACTTCAACACTCCTATACTTGGGAGACAATCCTTTTTCAGATGTGTCAAGTTTTTGGCGCCGTTGCCAGGGAAGGGAAAAATTGGCGTGCAAAATTGTAAGTATTCTCTTTTCTCATCTTAGATCTGAATTTTTTATTTTTTTGTGTGTTCATCTTTTCCTCTCTTTTCTTCTCTCTTTCTTGCATGAAAATTTGGTCACGAACATCTAGTGATAGACTTGTTAGAAAAACATCATCTTCCTTAGAAAACATAGCCGACAATCATGAGGAAATATTCACAGATGAAGGGGACAACCGTTCGCAACAAAATGATCAAAACCAACGAAGAACCCTCAAAGACTACATGAATCCGGTAAGGACTAGTGCACCATCTTGTGTATTTTCTCCTCCAGATTCAATCCATTTCAATTTCAAACCAAGTTTTGTTCGACTTCTACCCACTTTTCATGGCCTTGACATGGAGAACCCATATTCGCACTGGAAACTCTTTGAAGAGGTATGTAGCTCCTACACTGACCCAAATTGTAGCATAAACACCATTAGATTAAAGCTTTTTCCTTTTTCTTTAAAAGATAAAGCTAGAACATGGCTACAAAATTTGAGGTCGAATTCCATCAGCTCATGGGATGAGATGAAACAACAATTTTTGGAAAAAATTTTTCCTACCCATAGAACAAATTCTCTTAAAAGACAAATTTCTGATTTCTCTCAAAAACAAGAGGAAACCCTTTACCAATGTTGGGATAGGTATAAGGAACTACTTAATACATGTCCTCACCATGGGTTTGAAACTTGGAGAATAGTTGCACATTTCTATGAAGGGTTAACACCTCAAGATAGGCAACTAGTGGAATTAATGTGTAATGGAGAATTTAAAGAAAAAGACCCTGAGGAAGCACTTGACTTCCTAGATTCCTTGGCAGAAAAGGCACAAAATTGGGACACTGCTGGCACCTATGAGGTACCAGGCAAGGCCCCAACCTCGACATCTAATAGAGGCATTTACAACCTTAAGGAAGATCATGACCTTCAAGCCAAATATGCATCCCTAGCTAGAAAAGTCGAGGCTCTAGAGATGAAAAAGAGTGGTCAATTGAATTCTATTCAAGAAAATGTCTGTAACATTTGTGATGACAATGACCATTCTACTAATGATGCCCAACTTTGTCTGCCTTTAGGGAATGTCTCCATGAGCAAGCCAATGCCTTGAACACTTTCAAAAGGCCAAATCACAATCCATATTCACAAACCTACAATCTTGGTTGGAGAAATCATCCAAATTTTAGTTGGAGAAATGATAATCATGCACAATCTTCACAAGCCCCTTTTCAAACATAACAAAAATTTCAAAATTATTATGATCATGCATATGCTCCTCCTCCTAGGAATGACCTTGAAGAAACATGCATTCATTAATTACAAAGCAAGAGACTTTCAATAGTCAAACTGCTCAAACATTAGCAAATTTGTCCGAAACTCTTGCAAAATTTACATCTACATTTAGCATCCAAGAGAAGGAAAAATTTCCTTCTCAAACATCGGAAACCCCAAAGATCAATCTAACGCAAATGCAGGGAGTTCAAGTAACCATTATTTTGACCAAGCCAAGTCAGTCAT
Source organism: Boswellia sacra (assembly GCA_013180625.2). Lineage (NCBI taxonomy): Eukaryota > Viridiplantae > Streptophyta > Magnoliopsida > Sapindales > Burseraceae > Boswellia > Boswellia sacra. Next base: position 131,682 of record SNVD02005031.1, read on the forward strand.
GACCCTTCGCAATGGTAAGGTCATTGAAAAACACATTTCTGACCCTTGTGAGAAAGAAGAAGAATCGATCTCTAAAGGCAGGAAGAGGTTGCCAAACCAATACCTAGCGAAGAGGAAACCATATCCTCATCTGTGCCTCCATTTCCTCAAGCATTAGCCACACAAAAGAAGGCAACTCACAATTCTGAAATCTTTGAAATTTTCAAACAGGTAAAGGTCAACATTCCCTTGCTTGATATGATCAAACAGGTACCTTCTTATGCAAAATTTTTGAAAGACTTGTGCATTGTGAAAAGAAAATTGAATGTGAAAAAGAAGGCCTTCCTAGCTGAGCAAGTAAGTGCCATTCTTCAAAATAATAATACAGTGAAATATAAGGATCCAGGTTGTCCTACAATTTCATGTGTTATTGGATACCATAAAATTGAACAAGCTTTACTTGATCTTGGTGCTAGTGTGAATTTGCTTCCATACTCGGTTTTTCAAAAACTCAATTTAGGTGAGTTAAAACCGACTTCTGTGACTCTTTTGCTTGCTGATAGATCAATTAAAGTACCAAGAGGAGTAGTAGAAGATGTATTAGTTCAAGTCGATAAATTCATTTACCCTGTGGATTTTATCGTCTTGGACACACAACCAGTGGAAGTAAGCAATTCAATTCCTGTTATTTTAGGGCGTCCTTTCTAGCTACTTCTAATGCTTTGATTAATTGCAGAAATGGAGTCATGAAGCTATCATTTGGGAACATGACATTAGAACTTAATGCTTTTAATATGTGCAAACAACCAAATGAAGAAGAAGATGAAGTTGATGAAGCCAATGTAATTGAATCTATTGTGGAAGATCACATCCAAAAAGGGAGTTCTCTGACCCTTTGGAAACTTGGTTAGTGAATTCATTAGAATCAAGCATGAAACTAGAGTCTGATCTTTCTGATATATGTTCTTTATTGGATTGTGCACAGGTGATGGAAAAAGGCTCAAAACCAAGATTTGAAGAATTGGGGCAAATGAATGAAAGCAAGGAAGATGAAGCTCCCAAGTTAGAATTGAAGCCCTTACCTGAAGGACTGAAATATGCATATCTTAGGGAGAATCAGACATATCCAGTGGTAATCTCTTCATCCCTCACATGCGAGCAACAAGGAAAAATGCCACCTCATTGAAATGCTCAAGACAAAAGGAAATTTTTAACCGAGGTGAAAAATTTTTATTGGGATGACCCATATCTGTTCAAATATTATCCAGACCAAATAATAAAAAGATGCATACCCGACAATGAGGTAAGTAGTGTCATTAACTTTTGTCATTCTGAAGCATGTGGAAGACATTTTTCGTCTAGAAAAACAGCTGCTAAAATCTTACAATGTGAATTTTATTGGCCCACCTTATTTAAAGATGCACATGCATTTTGCAAAATATGTGAAAATTGTCAAAAATTGGGATCCATTTCAAAAAGAAACATGATGCCTTTAAATCCCATTCTTGTTGAAATCTTTGACTGTTGAGGTATTGATTTTATGGGACCCTTTCCACCGTCATTTGGTTTTGTGTACACCCTTGTTGCAGTGGATTATGTTTCAAAATGGGTCAAGGCAATTCCATGTCGAAACAATGATCACAAAATAGTTGTCAAATTCTTGAAGGAGAATATCTTGAGTAGATTTGGAATTCCTCGAGCCATTATTAGTGATGGGGGTACACATTTTTGTAACAAACCATTTGAAACTTTAATGAAGAAATAATGGAATAACCCATAAAATTTCTACACCTTATCACCCACAAACAAGTGGACAAGTTGAACTTGCTAATAGGGAGATAAAACATATTTTAGAAAAAACGGTTAACCCAAATCGCACAGATTGGTCCTTAAGACTTAATGATGCACTTTGGGCTTACCGAACTGCTTTCAAAACATCATTAGGAATGTCTCCTTATAGATTAGTTTATGGAAAACCTTGTCACTTGCCGGTGGAAATTGAACATAAAGCTTATTGGGCCATTAAAACATTTAACCCAAACTTGAATGATGCTTGCAAGTTACGAAAACTCCAACTGAGTGAACTTGAAAAAATCAGGAATGAGGCTTATGAAAAATCTAAAATCTACAAAGAAAAAATGAAGGTTTTTCATGACAAATTTATTGTTAGAAAATCTTTTGAACCTTCACAAAAAGTTCTTTTGTATGTTTCAAGGTTGCACTTATTTCCTGGTAAACTTCGGTCACGTTGGACTGGGCCTTTCATTGTTAAAAATTTTTTCCCTCATGGAGCAGTTGAAATTGAGAACCCAAAGAATGGTCATGTGTTTAAAGTTAATGGACAACGGTTAAAACCATTCTTTGAAAATTTTGACCAAAATGAAGAGTCCATTGCTTTAGTCGATCCTTTTTAAGGATTGATTTTTCCCGGTCAAGTGGCGGATACAGTACTCCGTGACTATTAAAGTCGGTTTTTCAGTTCCCTAAAAACTGTTGCTCACCTTACATTCATTTTCTTTTCTTTTCTCGCATTTTCACATGGACACCATTCTTTCAAATCTGCACAAACATTTTCTCCTCTCTTCCTCCAAATGATTTGCTTAAAATTTACAAAGCTCGCGCAGAAAGACTAAGGATGTTGATGCGTAAGGGTATGCCTGTTGAAGTAATGATGGTTAATTGAAGCCAAGGTTTGATTTTCTTATGAATTTTCAGATAATCTTGTTTCTCACATGCCAGGTATGGGAAAAAGCTCTTATGCCAAAAAGCGAAGAGCGAAAAGGTTACAAGTTTGTCCCAAATGTGCAAGATGGACTTGTAACCAGCGTTGCCGCTCCTTGGGATATTTGTCTAATAATCGAGATGATAAACTACAGTTCATCAAGAATGGACTGAGTAGGGAGTCTTTGGATGATATCCGAGTGACTCTTGAGATGCATTCTTGTGGACTTGTGCAGCGTAAAATTTTTAACTTATGGACACAATTCCGAGATGAGCAGGAACGCTATAGTCTTGGGAATCTGACTCAAAACGACCCTGTTTGCCAGTTTATAAGAAAACTAGATGGGAAGCATATCCCCAACTCATAGAAGGTGTTTAGGCCGTTTCTGGACGTAAAACCAGAGGAAGATGGGAGCCACAGTCACAACTACCTGTACATATGCATGCGTGCCATCATTTTTGAATTTTAATACCTCATAGCTGTCATTTTTGAATTTGTATCTTTTGTTTGACTTATGGTATCTTATTTCATCATCTTTTAAATTTTTATGCATTATTGTCAACTTTTTCAACAAACAATCGAGCTACCTAGATAGATATCATCATTAGCATACCTTTTTGCACTCCATAAATACCACATGTCTTGTTCTCTTCTTCACACATAGTTAGAGAGTTGCATAGACATGGAGGGAACTTCACAACGTCGAATCCAAAGGATCTGTGTATTCTACGGATCTCGATCGGATAAAAGTGAGGAGTTTGTAGAAGTAGCAAACTATCTTGGTAGGCTACTGGCTGAAAGAAAGTGGTTTATGGGGGAGGTAGCCTCGGGTTAATGGGTTATGTGTCAACAGCTACACATGTAGGAGGTAGTCAAGTTTTAGGAGTTATTCCTAAAGCTTTGGCCATAGAAAGCATCGTTGAAAAAACGGTTGGGACGGAGTTACAGGTCTCCTCTATGCATGAACGCATGGCACATATGCTCATCAATTCAGATGCCTTTATTGCTTTACCAGGTGGCTTTGGCACTCTTGAAGAAATTTTTCAAATTGCCTCTTGGGCCCAACTGAATCTCTATCAAAAACCCATAGGTTTGTTGAATGTTAAAAATTTCTTTGATCCTTTGATAAGTTTTGTTGATGCAGCTGTGGAACAAAATTTTATCCCTTATTCAGCAAGAAAGATCCTTGTTTCTACCACTTCTGCTGGTGAGTTACTTGACAAATTACAAGAAGTTGAGTATGAACCTGACCCAGCTAGTACTCAAATTAATTGGGCAGGAGGGCAAAACAAAAAGTGCAAATTGGATCTGAATCTCCGTTTGTAATTTTTTCTTGTCCTTATTTTATTTTTAGCATTGTCTTTTACGAGTCTTTCAGGTCATCTCTCTTGAATAAAGAAGCTTCAGGTAATGTCTCCTATACTTTATCTCTCTACATTTAAACATTGAGGACAATGTTTCATTTGGTTGGGGGGAAGGATAGTAGACATAAGTGTGTCTTGAATTTTCTTTTTTCTTGCAAAAAAAAAAAAATGAGTTAGTAATTAGATTCAGAGTGCGGCGTAAGGAGTTCAAATCCTCTTTAAACGCATTCTGGGTCAGGAATGGCAGAGTAGGGAGGGCCAGTTTGAACTCTTGAAACCCATTCTAACCAATTTGTCATTTTATTTTGATCTTGTGAACTCATTTTAGCTAACTTGATATTATTTAGTCTTGATTTTTGAATTTTATAACAAGGAGGTTTTATTCATTTCACTTTGAATTATTCAAATCTATGAACTCTCACAACCTTATCATTTAAAAAATTGTGTGCTTATGTACTCATTAAGCAAGTATTCATGAACCTTTCTTCACACACAAACATACCTTGATGCATAATTGTGGGTGGCAAAATGAAATGTTGTAATATTGAGTTCTTTTGTTTTGTTTAGGATAACAACACAAAGGAAGGGGAAAGTTAAAAAAAATAATAAATAAACAAATAAAAGAAGAAAAAAAAGTGAAAAAAAAAAGAGAAAAGAGCAATTGTGGATAAGTTTGGTCTCGTAGCCTCCTTAATTCAAGCAATTAAGCCTGAGGGATGCCTCAACACCTAATACCCTAAGACCAACTGTGGATAAGTTTGGTCTCGTAGCCTCCTTAATTCAAGCAATTAAGCCCGAGGGGTGCCTCAACACCTAACACCCTAAGACCAACTGGTTTGGGAGCTATTGGCCCAAAGCTCGCTACATGGATTAAGGAGAAAGCTTAATGGGATTGAACATTGCACTATCCAAAAGTTTCTAAGCAAAAATAAAGCATCGGCAACCCGAGTCGTTAAGCTCGTAGGGGTGTCTTAACACCTAATGCCCTAAGGCCAACTGGTCTGGGAGTCATTAGCCTAAGGCTCGCTACAGGGGTTAAAGATGCATTCCTTCAAAAAAAAAAAAAACAAATAAACAAAAAAAAAGAGAGAAAAAAAATATATATATATATATAAAATGAATAAATTCCCCTTACCTAAGGTCGTTAGCCTTAACAAATATTAGAACCGATATGACTTCTTTCTAATAAGCCCCATAGTCATGTGTTGACTGAGCACAAAAAGAAGGTTTATAGATATCTTGACCAAAGGGTACATGAGTCATAAAAAAAAATAATAATAATTGGTTGAGAGTTTGTTTATTTGGATAAAATCAAGGAGAGTGCAATAATGACCACCTTGGATGTAAAATTCTATAAATCCCTTCTAAATAATAACGCTTTAATTGCTAGGGACTAGCAATAAGCTAGTTGGGGGGTGTGATGAACACTTAAATATGCATGTTTAATAAGAGTTTAGTTCATCATATTGCATAATAGTGTCATTAAATTCCTCAACTTAAGCATATTTGTAGCATTTGCATCTTTGGAATTAATTTCTCTTAATTTTGGTTTTGTTACAGGTTCGGTAAAATGGGCATAACTCTCTATTTATATATCAGAATGGTACAATTATTAATGTTTTGGAAATCTGATTAAATTATCTACAAGATTGCATTTCACAAGCATCATCAAATTCGAGCTCTTAGTGGATCAAAAATGGGCTTGAAGTGAACCCATCTGCAGATTCAGTCCAGCCTGACCATGCCTCAGTATTTTGACAATATCTCTCATAATATGTATCCAAATCATATGAATCAAGATGTTCTAGAAAGCTGAGAGAAATATCTACGACGTTTATGAAGACATGTGATTAAAATTCATAATAATTCAAGGTCAAAATCGGTGGTCAAAGTCAGTTCACCTAATTACCCCAATTGTCAAAGTTGGTGCACCTAACATTTGACAACTATTCCTTTGTAATTTGACAAGTTTGCCCCTAAATGTATCTATAAATAGAGGTGCCTTGTGACCCATTAGGGCATCTTGGCCTTGGCTGGGATCTTGTATTGTGTTTCTCTCTTGTTTTAATGTTATTAATGAATTTCCTTTTTCTTCTATTTTGTGCTCTTTCTCTTATAATGTCTTTCTAATTTCTCTCTTGCTAAGGTGAAAGGGTGAAACCCTTGATATGAGAGTAAGGATTCTCTAACCCTTAATATGTGCTTAATAATCATAATCTTATGTTGTTTATATGATTTATATTTATTTTCTTAATCAATCTTGACACCACTCGTAAAATGGAGGTCTTGATCCATTGTCGAAAATCCCTGGCACATCAAATGCTTGGATCCTTTCTAGATGTCGTATGGTTCTTCCTTACCGACATGAATCTAGTTAGTAACCTTGATTTGTTGTAGACATATAGTGATTGGCACATTGAATGCTTGAACCCATTTATGAAAGGTGGTATAAATATTGGTAACGAAGCAAATATAATTCATATAACTAAAACGGGTTGTTTATCCTTATTTGAAATATCAAGGGCGAATCCTCTAACCTTAGCTATCATTATTATTGTGCTAATTTCTTGCGAATTTTAATTACTCTCATCTGTTGTTGATATTATCTTGCCATATCTTTGAATAATCATATTGTATTTGCTTAGCTTATAATTTGTAGCGCTAAAATCTCCTTCCTCGTGGATCGACCTCGGTCTCACCGGGTTTATTACTTCAACACTCCTATACTTGGGAGACAATCTTTTTTCAGATGTGTCAATATATAGCTACATCCAAGGTACTTCCATATTCACTTAAAGTTCTCAAATCCTTTTAAGTTTCTGATGTAACTGGGATGCAGATTCTGATAATTTCTTGAAAATGACAATTTAATAGGATGAGATTCTAATAGGAATTTGGTTCCATTTGTAAATGAGATTGATTTGATTTCACTGATTCCGCGGCTAAAACACAATTCTTATATATGCACAATCGGCCACTCACTTCCATGAATACTCAGAAAGACAAAACAATGCCATAACCAATTCCTTGACCACAAAACTTCACTTAAGCATGGAGAAGGGCAAGACAAATAACAAACCAAAAAAGGCTTATGAACACATATACTGCTACTAATTCCTTTTACCCTTGCCACGTCTAGATGAAACTACTGTCCAAACATTCCTCATCCATTATCATCAGTTTTTTTGATACCTGCAAAACTCAACAGAAAATGCACAATTGTAAAAGATCCAAGGGTGAAAACAGACTAGATAACATGAGATGCTGCATATGAGCAGATGCATACACAATCCACAAACATGGTCATGGCAGATATAAGTTTAATCTATCAAAGTTTGTTACAATAATACCAAAACCACTTAATAAATTGAGAAATCAACTTCGACAACAGGCCAATATGTCATTGGAAATCTCTCGAAGCTATATTTGATCAAGCTTTAAACCTGACTATGCTTGATCCATTAAACGAACAAATACCATGACCATCAATAAAGAACATTCCTTTTACTACAAAGCAGAACAAATGTCTGTTACTTCAACTTTTTATTTTTTTCTCGAAGGTGTATTTGTCAATTACAAGTCACCGGTATAATCCCACAAAGGAAATTCTAGGACACGTTTAAAAAACTATGTCTACACAAGTCATATCCCTTAAAACATGGGGTTAACCAACAGGAAACAACTGTACCATTATGTACACAAATTCATTGCACCAACACAAGAAGAAAAATCAGTTAAGAAAGAATACCTCCTCAATGCTACCATCTTCAGCCATTGTGTTGAGTAATCATAGCTTCATCGAGAATGTTCTCGAGATCATCAATATACAGCGCCTCTGATGGTTAAAAGAACATAATCAGAAAATGGTACATTGTTTGTTAGTTTTTTTAAGTGGGCCATTATTTGTTTCTCTTCTTAACTCAATTCAATTAAAACTAAAAAGGAAATGACCAGCCGTGAATATAGTTTAAAGTAAACTACTTAGTTAATTGATTTAATTGATTTAAAGTGAACAGTTCAATGTTAGTTCAAATTAAAGAAATCAGCCTACTTAACCAGAACAAAGCCACCCACTTATCCAAAAACTAAATTAACCAAACTAGCCCACTTTACCATGAACGAAACATTCAAGCTCGCTTGGCAAAAAACTGAACCAGCCCACTTTACCATGAACAATACCGATCCAGCCCACTTAACCAAACCAGCCCACTTTAATCGTGCTCTCTTATGTTCATCCAAGTATCTATTGCTAACTCTGAAGAGATATGTGCGTAATCATGCACATCCTGAGGCTTCTATTGCTAAAGGATACCTAATGGATGAGTGCACAAACTTTTGTTCAAGATATCTCGATGAAGTGGAAACTAAACTCAATCGAGGACCTCGGAATAAGGATGGTACCTCTGATGAAGGACAACAATTCAAACTTGATCATATCTTTTGGGTTCAAGCACATAGATATGTGCTAGTCAATACAACTTCTATTGATCCATTTCGAGAGTAAGATATGCACAATTTTCCTTCGTTACCTCTGTTCTTTTTATTGTTGTATCTTTTTTTCATCTTCCAATGTCTTCTAACACAGAAAGCATCTCAATGAAATTCATAATGAAATGCCTCGTTCTTCTATTCATGAAATTCAAAAAGAGCATAATAGAGAATTCCACGAATGGTTTCGAGATCATGTAAGTGCAAGAAATTTAGGTAATATTTTGTTGCTATAAGGATTTTTGTTGCTAACTATATGTATTTTCATAGGTTCACTCCTTACAAGATACCTCAAATGTATCATTGTATAAGGAAATCATCCATTTAGCTAATGGCCCTAAATGGGGTGCACGTAGCTATAAATCTTATGTTGTCAACGGCTTCAAATTTCGTACCAAGGATGCAGATAAACACAAAATCACGCAACAATCTAGTGTTATTTTGAAGGTCGATACCATGAGTTATGCTAGTGCACGAGATCAAAACCCTCTTTCTGGCAGCGTAACGTTTCTTGGAGTTTTAACAGATATAATTCAAATTCAATACGTCAATGAAATGACTTTCATCTTGTTCAAGTGTAATTGCGTTGATAATCGAACTGGAATGAAGTGTGATGAGTTCGACTTCACAATGGTTAATTTTAATCATCTGTTATACAAAGATAACAGTATTGATGATGAACCTTTCATTTCGGCGGATCAAGCGGAGCAAGTTTGCTATATTCAAGATCCTGTAGATGAAGATTGGCATGTTGTTCTTAAAATGTCAACAAGAGATACTTTTGATCTCAATTCCAAAAATTCATCTATTGGGAACAAGGTGCCAGAAGTTGAGCTATATGCACAACAATAACTAGATGAAAGAGGTTATTTTCATGAGGAAGATGTTCAATAGGTTAGGTAAGGAGTTGAGGGAACAACAGTGACCATCAATCGTGAAGATAATGATGATCAGATGGATGATGTTGATTGATAGTACCTTTACTTAGTTGTTATTATTAATTATGTGATTTGTTATCTTTCTTGTATTTTGGGAACATCTTGTTTTCTCCATTTATGTGATTTCCTCTTGTCTACGTGTAACTATTATTTTTTAGAATGAAATATGTAGTTTGTTCAATTGAACTGGATGTTCATTGTAATTTTTTATTATATGCATACATTATTTATCATGAAACTTAACGAAAGAGATTAGAATTTTATGAATGTGAATGTTTTTTGAAAAGGTAACCATGCCGCCGAAAAGACCGAGAGACACCTCTATGGAGAGTATAATACAACGGGAAGCAGAATCTTGACGACAGTCGGCAGCGTCTTCCCACACTCAAACGAATGGTAGAGGTACATCAACAAGTTTATTTTTACGTTAAATTTTTTTAAATGTAAAGTTGTTTAAACATTTTTTATTGTGTTTTTATAGATACGTGTGGTACATCAGGTGTTGTCAAAGGACGTGGAGTAGCTCGTATTGTTCGTGAGTGGCGTACAGGCCAGAGGTTGCATATTCAATTTAACTCTCAATCGCAACCAATAAACACAAACAAAGACAAATTAACCACCCAACTTGGAATAATAGCAAAAAATGGCAACATGGCTCCATTGACTTGTCCTCGGTGGCAAAATATGCCATCACATCTTTTGGATGCCATCTGGAAAGAAGTGAAGGTAATTGTTTTTTAATAAATTCATACGTTACATGTATATGTATTTGTACCTCCATTAATCTATTACAAAATGTTTTTGCAGGATAATACAGATGTTCCTGATGAGTATAGACCTCATTGTTTACAACATATTGGGAACCTTTGGCAGGATTGGAAAGCTCGTGTAAAGAGGGAGTACTACAAAAAATATAATACGGATGAGGACTGGTTGCAATTCACTCCTCCTAGAGTTCAGCCAAATTAGTGGCCTATTCTTGCAGCTTATTGGGGAACAGAACAAGCTAAAGTATATGCCTAACATAATTAAAAAAGTGTAGATTTGAATTTTTTTGCATTCGTATTGTAATTCATATTATATAATTGTTGTTAATATTGTTTATATTATAGGAAGCTGCAGAGAAGAATAAGGTAAATCGAGCACAACAAGTTGCACTTCATCGAACAGGTCGCACATCATTTGCCCAAAAACGAGAAGAGGTAAGTTACACTTGTTTGTTTATACGTTTTTTACTTGTCGGTTATCAAGTTCTACTTATATCTCTTTAGTAGTTGTATTATTATAGTTCTGATATATTTTTGTTTAGATGATAAGAAATGGAGAGCAAACTGATCGCATTAGTGTCTTCGTCAAGACAAGAACAAAAAGTAACGGGGAAGTAGCTGATGATGAAAGTGCAGAAATAATTGTAAGTTATTTAATCTTTTAAACTTATTCATTCATCCACTATCTGTAAATTAATTTTTGCTTAATACATTGTCATTATTAAGTTGTTATTTCTTTTCATTATGTTGTAGAGTCAATTTGATGAAGGTTTGTCTCAATTTCCATAAGACTAGCAAACTCAACAACTGAGAGAATAAGTATTTGGCAATGTAATGGGACCTGATCATCGTGGTTATGCCCGGACATATGGTTTCGGTCCATCTCCGACTGACGTTCAAGACAGCAGCTCATCTGATATTCACTTGAGGGAAGAGTTGGGTAGTTTGCAGCAAGAACACAACAACTTGAAGGAAGCACATAGAAACTTGAATGAAGCACACAACAACTTGAAGCAAGATCACAACAACATGAAAATGATGTATGATGAAGTCGTTTCCTTCTTGTAGGAGAGGTTTCCAGAATTTGCAGAGCGGCGATCTACAAGACCGGTATTTACTTATTTCTAAAGTTAAAAAAGTAGTTTCAGTTGACTCCTATTTTTTAAAGTTTCAATTGACTCATATTTTTAACTTATATTTCATATTTTTTTTTTATAAATAGGTCCCAGATGCTTCAAGTGGATGTCATAGTCGTTTTCAATATGATAGTCATGGAACCAATGATCTCACAGATCGTGATTCAAACCACGGGAACAAATAGGTATATAAATGAAATTAAAAAATTTGTTTTAAGATACATAATGTTACTTAATGATTATAATCTTGGCTACAAATTTATTCTTGCAAGTTGTTTGTCAAGTTTTGGACCTTACTTATCAGATGTTGAGTTATGTCCAGGTTGTTGAATTATATAATTGAGATGTTTAACTATTTTATTATATGATGTTGAACTGTGTGGATGATGAGCTTTACGGCTTACTTGTCAGACGTTGAGTTATGTGGAGGTTGTTGAATTATATAATTGAGATGTTTAACTATTTGATTATATAATGTTGGATTGTATGGATGACGATTTAGTTATGTTTGGTTTGCTTACGTTATGATTAATCTATTTATGTGACAACTTTTGATATTTGATTTGAGTTCATTATATTCATCGAATGATGAAAGACACATATCAAAACATTTTTCTTGAGACAGGTTATTGAATCTTCAAACAGTAAACAAAAAAAAAAAAGCAAAAACCTTTTTAAAAAAAAATAAACCTTTTACGGCCGTTTGGTGTTCGATGCAAAAAATTTGCAACTATTTATCGCCCAAACTACGTCGTTTCGATTCGAACTTTTTACGACGGTTCATGGACTTTTTACGGCTGTTTCATGTTCGCTGCAAAAAATTCGAAACTATTCTCTTGCCAAACTACATCGTTTCAGTTCAAACTTTTTGCGGTGGTTCTTGAACTTTTTACGGCGGTTACGTGTTCGACGCAAAAGGTTCAAAGTTATACGGCGGTTTCAGAACCACCGTAAAAGGCCGTGTTATATGCACATTCTGTTTCATCATTGGTTTTTACGTCGAACAGATAAATCGTCATAAATAACCTTTTACGGTGGGCCAAAACCGCCATAAATACTTTTACTACGGTTGTTTCTACGGCGGTTGTGAACTTTTACGGCGGTTTTGGCCCCCCGTAAAAGGTCTTCCATATTGTAGTAAGAGAATAGAGAGTTGGCGCATGCGTGCCTCTCCCTTAGCGTAGGAGCGCGAAACTGAAATTTGCAACAGATTGGAAACCAGAAACTTGGCTTCGCCGCGCCAGTTCTCTCGCGTAGGGGCACGATCCTTGAACAGTGAAATCAATTTTCTGAATTTCTTAGTAGGGCACTGGTGGCTTGTATACTAAGAAATGAACAGTAATTGGTGATTTATGGAATAAGTATTTAATAGTAGTCATATTCTGAAATGGTTATCGCTGTTAATTTTTTTTATTTTGAGTGTTACGCCAATTTTTATAATTCTAGCTGCTTACTGAGTTTCATACTCACTAGTCTGTTGTGTACCTCAGGTATTCGATCAGTTAAATATTAAGAGAGGATTTCAGCATAGCGACAACTGTGTTCCCTTAGCAAGTTCTTATCTGCTGCAGTATTAATATATTGGGTACGGGGTATGACACTTTCGGTCGTGATCACTTTCCAACTCTTCTTGGTAAGGCTCAAGGTCAAGGATAACAAGTTGTCTACCATTGAAGATGCAACCCTGCTTCTACTGCTGCTACATGTTAAATATATTGGAGAATCAGGAATTGCACTTTCATTGCAGCAAAATTGTTTAACTCATTTTTGTTATTTTATTTTATAGTTAATTTTCTTTAAGATTGAACCTTTACACGCATTCAAAGCTTGCCTGTTATGGGATATAAACTCAGTGGAGAGAAACAAGCCAGTTCCAATTTGTTTCAAATGCGCTCCTTTTTTTTTAAATAATAATTAACTTAACAAAATTGTCTTTTGAATTTGGTGTTGGGAAATAAAAATATGATCACTATGGATTCTTTTCAAGAATTAAATCACCAACAAGACATTCTTGTCAAATTGTGCCAGTTTTGTACCATGAATGATTAGAGATTGATTAGAGGGTGGATATATATTTTATACCTAAATTTTGCCTTTTTGTAAGTTTACTTCGTCTTTGATATTGATTAATTAACAAATTTTCCAATACAAACCTGAAAATATACTTCTTTTAATTCAAGATTTTGTTTATCTGATTACCAAATATAAATTAACTAAAATTGATATCACGGGAAAAACCATAGTAAGCGATGTGATAAAGTTCATTGACATTTGCTACTACATATTTGATATCAACAATCAATCTATTTATTTTAGTTTCTCAAGTACTATTATAATGAATAATAATACACCTACAACTCATTTACAACCACTTTTCCCTACAACTAAAGTTAGTAAAATCCTACTGAAGATATAATTATCCTTATTTATTTTTATTTGTTCATTCTCTAGTGAATTTTTACCAACTCAGGTTGTAAGAAGAGTTGATTATAAATGGATTATAAATGTATCATTGCTCTATTATAATATGGTTAAATAATTGGAATTAAACTTTTTTTTTAATTTATGTAACAAAAAACATGTCAAAACATAAATTCAAAACAATTTCACTATCCAAGAGAATTTTAAATTTGTAAAACACTTTGATTTATATTACTAAAAACATATAAGTTAAATATCAACTAACCAACATTAAAATTAAAATAAACTAGTAAAAACTAATAAAACTAGGAAAAAGTGAAACTTAATTAATATTTAACTTATGTTAAATAATATGAACAACATTAATTAACTTAATATTATGTTCCATTTGGAAAACATATCTGGACATGTATATTAAAATGTAATAATTGCAATATGTATAATTGAACCAGTCAATCTTATTGATAGTCCCCTAGCTTGTTCTATTTCGCAAACAACATTTTAGAAAAATCAACCGAAAAAAATAATCTTTATGACCATGAACACTTAACACAGATGATATGTTGAAAATTACACAAAAGATAAATGAAATAATTAAAACTTGCATAGGTAGGCTTGTTTAAACAAACACCCATGTGACAAAGCTGGGGCTTTGACTGAAAGAAAATTAGAATTGAAAATGTTTATTCTACAAAGGGAAAGGGGAAGAATAGTTTTGAAACGCTGAATTTAATTTGTTTGCTTGAATAATTTTGAAAATCCTTAACTTCAACAAGTAAAGTTTCTGTACTACAATAATTAAAATTCAAGGAAAGTCAAGGATGGCAACTGCTCCTCCGTAACCCTTTCAACCCTTTCCAGCTTCATCTACAACTATAACAGTTCTAAGGTAGTGAAACGTTTGACTCAGTTAAAATTTTAAAATAAATAAAACTTAATCTATTTTAATTACTCAATTTTAATCAACTATAACAGTTCTAAGGTAGTGAAACGTTTGACTCAGTTAAAATTTTAGAATAAATAAAACTTAATCTATTTTAATTACTCAATTTTAATCCATAGAGATTTTTTTCTATATTTATACGTCACTAGAAATTTCAAAATTAACTTTATAATCCTGTGATTGAGTAATTGTCTATATACACTTTTTTACTTATAAAACAAAGTTTCTTGATAATTATTAGCACAAGTGTAATAATTATATTCCAAACCATGATTTTGAAGAAGTTTACTGTTTCCCATCAGCCCTCTCTATCAAACCCATAACAAATAGAGATATAATAATGACTAATGGCTAATATATTGTTGACTTTCGTGATGGCAAACACTGCATAAAAGCTATCAAACGTCCGACTTGACTGCTATATGTATAACCGGCCATTTCTCTAGAAGAAAGACTCGATTTATGACTCCCCCGAAGAAATGACTTGGGTATAACAGCTGTGTTTAAGGATGAACATTTGCTCCATTGGATCCGGGACCCCGATCAGACTCGGATCAATATGACGGGTCAAGACCCGTCCCAGAGTATCATTAGGTCGGGTCTGGGATAAAAAAATTTTGCCCCGGCCGAGGCGTGTCAGGGTCCGGGTTCGGGTCCAACCACCTGGACCGGTACGTAGACCCATCCCACCCCGCAAGTAAGCCTGGAAAATTCTATACGACCTGTTAACACGACACGAACCCATTCGATAAAAACGTGTTTTGGATTTAATATTATCGGATTGGGTCGTTAATGGGTTAACACGATAAAACCCGTTCGATATCGGACCGTGTTTGGGTTTATACTATAAAAAACCGTTTCACCCGTTTAACCCGTTAATATTAAGGATAATATAGTAAATTTATTTATGATACATAAAACAATATAATAAAGTATAACAAATACTAATTTATAACTATATTTAACCTAATTAAAATTATTCTAATATAATTACGTCATCTTTTTCTTATGCGTGTATGAGTATGACATTTTGATGAGAAATATAAATAAGAAACTTATAAAATGTTCTATTTAATTTTCAGAAATCATTCAATAATTGGACATTATCAATTATTTATCTTAAATACACTTTAGATGGATATTTAAATGATGTTGGATACAAAATTTTGTTTATATTTTCGTATAATATTAAATTTGGATGTTTCGATAGATTTCAAAATATTTGTTAGATTTTAAATTTATAAACTATTGGTTGTATTATTTGTTTAGAATTTATACAAATCATGTTATACATATTATTGTCTAACTTGAAAATAAAAAAATGGGTTAAATGGGTTGGATTCGGGTAACACGTTAAGTTAACAGTCGGTTTGGTTTTATAGATTTAGACCCAATAAGTTAATGGGTCGGATTTGGATTAAAATAATTTAACACGACACGGATACAAAACGATACGAAACCGCTCTAGCACGACCTATTGCCAGGTCTACCCACAAGATTTAGGGGTATATTTATAAATTTTTAAAATTTTAGGACTATTAGGTAGTTTTTTAGGTTATATTTGTTAAACTTTTCATATATATAAATTCTTAATCATTTTACAAACAATGCAAATACTTTAATAAAAATTACATTTTAATTAATAATTAACATCTTTTAGTATATTAACATTAATTTAATCATATTATAATGATATGATGAGAAATTGATAAAAGAGTTATTTACAAAAATGTAAATGTTACAGGGGATGAAGTTAGAAAAATATAAAGATTATAGGGATGTGATTGAAAAAATATAAATAGAGACGGGGCGGGGCAGGGCAGGTCTGGATCTGCTCAAAATTTTTTTGTCCCGTCCCATCCTGCCCCGCAAAGGGGTAAAGGGGCGGGGCAGAAAAAAAAAATTTGAGCGGGACGAGGCTGGATACTTGCCGCCCTGTACCCGTCCCACCCCAATTCCAAGCTTAACTGTATTCATATAATTATTTTTTATTTTATCTAAAAATCCTAAATTTATATATAAAAGTTATAAATAAGTATATAAAGTTATAAATTTATAAATAAGTATATAAAAATTATAAATATAATTTTTATTTATTTATTTATAATTTTTATATATTTATTTACGATTTTTATATAAATAAATAATTATTGTATATATATAACAGATGTGGTATAATCAAACTCTTTTACCAAGGAATGCTCCAGACATAAACAGTGACTAGCTATCAGCATGTTATCAGCCTTGGCTATTGTGCAAAAAGTTTCCAAAGTGAGCTATCTCAAATTCCGTCAAATTTCGTCTAAAGTAACACGTGTTCCATATTGGGAAGGAAATTTATTTAAATGGTGGTGCGTTGACGATTGTTAAGCATATCTTGTTTGGAAATTTTGTGATGAAGAGGAAAGGGTTGAAAAAAAGACGCAACTCAGTTTAAAGGGTTTGACGAAGATTAAAGATAAAGAGCAGGCATAATCAGCCCATATCATTCATCTAATTAACACTCATAAGTAGGTTAAATATTGTACTATAGTTGGGTTAGTAATTAATTATATTTGAATTTGTAGATCAAGTAATTTTTTCACATTAGGAGGCTGTTTGATTCAGGCTTTTAAGTATGAATCTATTCAGATTTGAGTGATTCAAATTACAGTAGTGCTCAACTCATAACTTTTATATAATTCAAATTTTATAATCTGTTGTGACGATGAATATGATGAAAATCCTCTAGAGAAGGAAAAAAAAAGAATGAGAAAAGTCAGATCTTGAATAGGATTTTACTATATAAATTGTTAAATCAGATTGTGGAGTTTAAGTTATATAAAGATTATAACTCTAAAGTTATTTTTAAAATATTATTTTTACTTTTTTTAACATCTAATCACTTATTTTCAGATAAAATTGTCTGAGTGAAAAAAAAAACGAAAACAACCACTTTTTTTTTATTTAAAACCCCCTCATGGTTTAAAACACCGTAAATACCCAAATATATAAATTAGAAACAATTCTTTTTTTTTTTCTGCAGGGGATTGCGATGGGTGGGGAGCTAGCAATGCCGCTTTGACGGTTCTGCGTAATGGGGTGATGTGCTAGGAGATTTTGGAGGGTGTTTTTGTGGATTGGATGAGCGATCTCGTGCAGCTTCAGTGGGTCTGCAGATGGAAGCTCTATGAAGAGATGAGAGACAATAGAGAGATGGAGAAGGAGAGAAGAAACAGTGAAGAGAGAAGAAACAAAGTAGAGGGAAGAAAATAGCGCAGAAAAGAGGGGAGAGATTGTGTTGGAGAGAGAAAAATATTTTTTTAATTTTAATTTTAGATAAAAATAGTTTAAAATTGATAAAAAATAAATAACTAATTAATTTAAAAAAAGTTGGTTAATAATTGAAAAAGAGCAAAATAGAATAGAATAGAATTAATTAGAAAATAAAAATAAATTTAATGTATAATTTAAAAAGTATAATTAATAAGTATTAAATATAATTATTGATAATGTTGGTTTAATTTTATTAATTATTTAATTTTTAAAGTATTGTAACGAATATAAGATAAATATTTTATATTTAATATTATGAGGGTAAAAAAATATTTTAAAATTAAGATGTTCTCTTATCAACTTTTTTTTAATGTATATAAAAAATAAATAATTATAAATAATTTAAATTAAATATTAAAAAATATTTAGATCTAAAATATGTTACGAAAACAAACGGCCCAATTCAAAGTAATTTTTTTAATTCAAATCGCTCTATTTAATGTTGTGTTCACGTGGGTTATCTATGTTATGTGAATTATTAATTTCAAAGTAAAATAATTTGACTGAAAGCCTTGACCTATTCTTGGTAGAAAAGGAATAATTCAAAGGTACGTATTCGGCTTTGTTTTCAATCATGTTGGCTAACACAGGCAGACAATCATTTGCTTGTTGCTCATATTTGACCTACATGCCATCAATTTCTTTAATAATATTTTTATGATCTGATTTTTCCTCAGCTGTAGCTATATTTACACCTGAGCATTAAATAAGCTAAACGTTTCCTACAAAAATTTTAAATATGTCTTCCCCGTTTCAGGAGCAGCTCTTAATCTAGCCCAAAATGCTAAGCAAGATGGTGTTTTTCATCCTAGCGTTTGGGGGGATCATTTCCTCTCATATGCTAGTGTTTCCACCGTAAAAGCTAACATATAAGTCAATAAAAGGACAATTTTGGAGATTAAATGGAGTATGTTGAGAAATAAGATTGATTTAAAAATTTTAGTGGTGTGTAGTGAGATAAAATGTGGCGGCTGCATAGAACCATTTTTTCCAATAAAGATGTCAAATTAAGCCATTGATAAATTATAGCACATGCAAGCGTTTTTTTTCAAAGTAATTGCACCAGCTTTGCCTTTATTTTTCTTATTAGAAGTAATATAATAATACACATATGATTAAAATGACATCGTTTCGAAATTATAATATTTTAAAAATATATAAATGTGACATCGTCACCACTGGTGGCATAAAACGACTAAGTTGGAGTGGCAAATTCAGTCGGACGGGGCGGGGATCCGGAAACCTGGGCCACCGTGGCTGGCCATTCAATTTATTTGATTTCAAAATTTTATTTATTTATAATACATAGACAAGGGTTGATCCTAGGACCTAGAAATGTAGGATTTCACCTGCAGACTACTTGAGATGTTTTCTTGGTTATTATTGCAAACTATTTTATATAAATTAATAATAACATATAAATTTTAAATAAATTGACGTAGCTCAAGTTTGAACCCGCGCCACAAAGAAAGCCCTTACTCCTCGTACACCAACAGGTCGCACCTTACTTTGTTATCTGGCCTCGGAAAAAAAATTCTGAGAAATTTCTTAGGATCCAGAGGAGTGAAATTAATGCCCAAGGTCGGGGCAAGGGAGGGTTTTGCCATCCCTAATCACACCTTCATTCTTGGAAAAATTTTATATAGTGGTATTGACTATTGACTTAGGTGGTGTTTGTTTTCTTCCACTTATCACTTAACACTTAAAGTGTTTAGATCTAAATCTTAAAATTTTTGTTTGTTTTTCCATTTAGCACTTATTTTAAGTGATAAATCACTTAATTGAAAAAGTGAAAATTTATCACTTTTTCTAATCACTATTGTCTAAATGAGATGTTAAAAATTTTATGCCATAAATATCCTTACATATTAAAATAATATAAAGTTTATCCAATTTTCTAATCATTATTGTCTAAATGAGGTGTTAAAAAATTTATTTCATAAATATCCCTACATATTAAAATAATATAAATTTTATCAAATTTTTATTTATGAATATTATTTTAATTTATTAAAACGTACAATTTTGGTATATTTGTGATTGTTTTAGTACTTATTATCAAATTGTTATATTATTTATTACTATATTTATAATTACCAAATTAAAATATGATAAATATTTTTATAATTGGTAAACTTTCATTTATTTCTATTAATATTTCAAATTAATTAGCTAATAATATGTTGAATAATAACTATTGAAAATTTTGATATCATTATAAATAGCGAGTTTTAAAATAGATAATATATTTGATAGAATTTTATTACATATTATAGGGACAGTTTTATTGAAACTTCAAAAGTTATTTATTAGATTGCTAAGGACATCTTATTTTATTTAATATTGTAAATTTAAAGTAAAAAATTAATATTTAATATTGTCAGTTAAAAGATCTTATTAGTTTTTTTTTTGTTAAGTTTATGAAATGGAAAACATTTTAATTAATAGGATTATTCGTCTATGATTCAAAATATGGTCCTTAAAATGTAATGAATAAAATACTACTCTTACAATTTTTTTATAGAAATTGATATGGCTTAAACTTGATCTAATTGGAGGAATGAATTTTAAAAATTGATAATATTAATGATATAGTAGTTATACAATAATATCATATGAGTTTATATAATATAATATTAACTATTTAAATGAAAAAGAATTTTTATTTAATTTTAGTTAATAATTATTTTTTAAAGGTTGTAAGAAATATAATATTAATTATTTAAATGAAAAAGAATTTTGATTTAATTTTATTAACTATTTAATTTTTAAATGATTGTATAAATATAAATATATAAATTTTAATTTTAACAAGGGTAAAAAAGTCACATTAAAGGTAAAATATTCTCTTTCCACTTTTTTTAAGTGGTATCTAAAAAAGCAAACAAACATCCACTTTTTTAAAGGTTGTGTTTGTTTCAATCACTTAACACTTTTAAAATATTCTCTTTCCACTTTTTTTAAGTGGTATCTAAAAAAGCAAACAAACATCCTATTAAGTGACTTTTACCCTTGTTAAAATTAAAATTTATATATTTATATTTATACAATCATTTAAAAATTAAATAGTTAATAAAATTAAATCAAAATTCTTTTTCATTTAAATAATTAATATTATATTTCTTACAACCTTTAAAAAATAATTATTAACTATAATTAAATAAAAATTTTTTTTATTTAAATAGTTAATATTATATTATATAAACTCATATGATATTATTGTATAACTACTATATCGTTAATATTATCAATTTTTAAAATTCATTCCTCCAATTAGATCAAGTTTAAGCCATATCAATTTGTATAAAAAAATTGTAAGAGTAGTATTTTATCTTTACATTTTAGGACCATATTTTGAATCATAAAAAATAATTTATTAATTAAAGTGTTTTCCATTTCATAAACTTAAAAAGAAAAAAAAACTAATATGATCTTTTAACTGACAATATTAAATATTAATTTTTACTTTAAATTTACACTATTAAATAAAATAAAATGTCCTTAGCAATCTAATAAATAACTTTTGAAGTTTCAATAAAACTGTCCCTATAATATGTAATAAAATTCTATCAAATATATTATCTATTTTAAAACTCGCTATTTATAATGATATCAAAATTTTCAATAGTTATTATTCAACGTATTATTAGCTAATTAATTTGAAATATTAATAGAAATAAATGAAAGTTTACCAATTATAAAAAAATATTTATCATATTTTAATATGGTAATTATAAATATAGTAATAAATAATATAACAATTTGATAATAAATACTAAAACAATCACAAATATACCAAAATTGTACCTTTTAATAAATTAAAATAATATTCATAAATAAAAATTTGATAAAATTTATATTATTTTAATATGTAGGGATATTTATAGAATAAATTTTTTAACACCTCATTTAGACAATAATGATTAGAAAATTGAATAAACTTTATATTATTTTAATATGTAAGGATATTTATGGCATAAAATTTTTAACATCTCATTTAGACAATAGTGATTAGAAAAAGTGATAAATTTTCATTTTTTCAATTAAGTGATTTATCACTTAAAATAAGTGCTAAATGGAAAAACAAACAAAAATTTTAAGATTTAGATCTAAACACTTTAAGTGTTAAATAATAAGTGGAAGAAAACAAACACCACCTAAGTTTTAAATCTTTTGGGTCCACTACTGAGACCTAGAATTGACGTAGAATCATGATGATCTCATATTTGGATCTAGAACCGACCCAAAACCATTAAGAGCATACATAGAACTACCCCATTCAGTTCTAGTTTCGCGATTCTATGGTTCCACAGTTCCAATTGCTATTTCCAACTATTATATTATGTACTTGACATTTTTCTAGCCTTTGTCAACTTTGACTTTAAAAACATAAATAGTGATTATCAGTATATGCACCACTGTTAAGTTACCTATTATATATGATTAACTCTTATTGTTTAGCTTGAAGACATTAACACATATTTGTAATTACAATAAATTCATTATGCTAACTTATCGAATATAATATCTTGTTTGGGATGGAGTAATAAACTTTTTATTTGGTAGTCCCAACAAATTAATTACGATTAATAATTTAAAAAAGTTTATATCATTGAACAAACCTCATTGAACAAAAAAGAAATTGAGAGAGAAAAAAAGAAGAATAAAATATAGTGAATGAAACGAATTATTTATATTTCATCATAGTTCAATATAAAAAAAATCACAAAAATGATAATAGTGTGGCCTCTCCAGTCTCTAATTTATAAACAGATAATAATCAAACTACTGTATAATAGGAAAAATTTTATAGATGACCTTGACATATGACATATTATCAGAAATGACCCTTTTTTTTTTTTTTTTTTTAATTGTATAGGCACAAATGATCTCGACGTGAGCTTCCCCCTGTTACCGTTACACATATTAGGGCTAAAACAGTAATTGAATAGATAATTTTTTAATCTTCACATGTATAAATGCAACAAGTGGACAGGGCGACATGTGCACACGAGCAGGGATAATTTTATGCCCTGTGTTGACTAATACCATTTTCTCTCTCCTATTTCTATTATCATTCTCCCCTTCTAGAAAACCTTTTATTTTCATCTTCTCATATTCTCTCTGTCTTCTCTCTATTGTGTCGTCTTCATGAACACGAAACCTAGCAAATCCTTGATTGACACTCCGACATTCATCCACTCTACTAGCATCGGTGACGATGGTGGTTGCTGGCTTGCTGCAGTGCACGGTGAAGACGGTGAAAATGATAGAAGCATAAGTTCCTTGGTGAAGAAGAAAGCTATGTGTTTTCTGTTAAATAATTTTTTTTTTAAAATTTTATGGTCGTGTCTTCTTGCATGCCTTATTCTGTGATTTAAGAAGACATTATTTTCTTCTTTTTTTTTTTAAATTTGTTTTCAGTTGAAAAAGTTCATATTTTTATTCATTTTGGCTCTGGATGTTGTTGCACATCATGTTAAGTGCTACGTTTGTGTTGTTTTTTTTTTTTTTTTTTTTTAACTTTATATGTTGATATTTTATGGTACACTTGTATTTTGTAATATATTCTGTGTTTGGGCAATGAAATATATGTGAGAAGTGTCGATATGAAATGGGTTTGATAATGGGTTTCATTTGTGTGCAGTTTTAGTAAAAAATGTTAATGCTTTTCCTTTTTTTTTTTGTTCATTCGATCAAATTTTTGGGTTTGTATTTAATTATTCCATTTATATATGAATAACTTGTTATGTGGTTTGCTAAAAAATATTGATACGTGTTTCATTTGTGCTCAAGTTATCATAAAGCTACTTGCTTTTTCGTGTGTTAAGTGGTAGACAATATGTCCGACTTAACAATTGTCATAAAATATTGATATGTCATTGTTTTTAGTTTGTATACTGCATACTATGTTCTAATAATATCCTATGTACTATATTCTAATTAATATTTGTTTTCATTGTGATTTTTGTCTAAGTTGTGAGTGATGTATGTGGACTATGATCTCTTAATATCTACTGTGTGCTATGTTCAAAAGCCAGTAGTGATTTTAGTTTAACTTCTTAGTGATCTGGGTGATTATTTTTTTGATTTATATATACTCTATACTATGTTATCTGAGATGGCATAATTCTATGGTTTACATTTTCTACTCAGTAATTTGGTGTTTTCTGTTTTCAATGTATGTAGGATGAACTTATTTACTATCAGGATATATATATTCATTGCTAACTATATTATTGCTAATATAGACCCTGATGAGTTTAGCAGAATTGGCCTTGTAAAATTTGCACTAATTATGTGCAATGTTAGTAATGAATTGTCTCAAGGTTATAAGATTAGGGCAAAGTTGCCATGGACTAGGGGCTATTTAGAAATAAAGAATGATATTGATATGCAAAAAGTCTTTAGGTTATATCAACAAAGGGGTTTGTATGAAATAGATATGAGTATGGATTCCCTACCTGTAGGCACTGGCCAATCCTAGTTGCCAAGCTTAATTAGCCAACAACTAACATAATACAACCTGTTAAGGAACTAGAACCATCTAATATTCCAGATCGAGTAGGAGAAATGTTTTCCAACCTTTAAGATTTCTCACATTAGGATACCTTACTTGGTTCTAAGAGTCAAAAGTCCTGCTATACTCAAACAAATCCACCAACCCAACCAAAACCAATTACTATTCTCACAAATGATAAGCCCCAAATGATGAACCAAGATCCATAACCCAATGATGCCCATGAAATTGATTCTGAGTCTAGTGATTCTGATAATACATCTGATGCAATGAGTGCTGGGTTACCTAAAGACATTAGGGAGTTAATTGAGGTTTAACACTTGGATTAATGATGAAGGGAATAATGTAGCTGGTGGGAATGGTGATGAGGGTTATGGTAGGGAGTGGAATGGTGTGAAGTTTGTAAATGATGACTTAGAAAGGTATGAGAGTGATGACGTGTCCCTAGACAATGAGAGTGGGGAGGATGCACCACTAACCATGATTGCTAGAAAGATCAAGGGTAAAGACTTCGTGCAGCCAGGTAAGGATAGGGAAATTGAATTTAAAGTTGGAATATCTTTAGGTCTATCTAAGAATTTAGAATAGCCTTAAAACATCATACAGTGTTTGTAGATTGTAATTTTAAAAGAATTAAAAGTTCCAAGACTAGGGTCACGGCTAAGTCTCTAGCTGAAGGATGCCCTCAAAGGATACACATGCATCTACTCTTCCAGATGGGTAGAATTTCATGATTAAAAACTTCACTAATAAACACGTTTGCACTAGAATAGATAACACTAATGAAGCCACATCACCTTGGATTTACAAGAGATTCTTAGAGACCATTAAGGGTATGCCAGATTTAAAAGTTAGGTACACAGTGACTGAGTTGGAGAGAAAAGAAATTAACATAGGAAGGCAAAGGTTGTATAAAGTAAAGAAAATGGCTCTTGAGAAACTAGGAGATGATCATGTTGAGGCTTATGTATTACTAAATAAATATCCCACCATGGTTTTAAAAACAAATCCTAGTACAATCGCAAAAATTATGGCTGAATAGATTACTCCTTCCTCAGGTCCAATTTTTAAAAGATTTTTTTTAATAATTTCCAATCCAAAAAGTAGGTTTTATTTTCGGTTGTAAGCTATTTATAGGGATAGATGGCTGTCATTTGAAGGGTATTTTTGAGGGTACGCTTCTATCAGTAGTAACTTTAGATGCCAACAACGGCATTTTTCCTTTAGTTGTGACGTTGTGTGACAAAATGCTGACAATTGGACCTTTTTTTGTCACATTTGTGGGATTATTTAGGGCAAGGTCAGGGTGAAGCCTTTACATTCATGAGTGATAGGCAAAGCGGATTAGTGCAAGCTTTAGAGGTCACATGGCCCAGTGCTTATAGAAGATTCTGTGTTAGGTATGTGTATGCCAATTTCAAGGCTAGGTGGCCTGGTGTGGTGTTTAGGAATTTGTTATGGATGGCTAGTAGTTCCACTAACTCATAGCATTTTAGAGTTGCGATGGACAAAACTAAAAGTTTAGAAGAGGTGGCCTTTACTTACCTTACTAATATACCTTATAGTTTATGGGCTAGACATGCTTTTGATGTTCATTTGAAATGTGATCATGTTATAAACAACCTGACTGAGTCATTCAATTGTTGGTTAGGTAAGTAGAAAAGTAAGGCAATATTGACATTGGTGGAATACATTAGGAGAAGGGTGATGATCAAGTTCCATGAAAGAGCTGAAAATGCTATGACATAAGACACTAATGTATCTCCAAATGTTGTTAAAAAAAATTGAAAAACATAGGCAGGATGGGAGGATCTTGAGGATTCTTTGTAGTAAAGATCATTGCTACAAATTACTTGATGTTATAGAGCATTTATTATGAAGTTGAACAAGAGAAATTATGTGTAGGGCCTGGTAGGTTAGTGGGTTACCATGTAGGCACGTATATAATGACATGGTTGACTAGAAATGGGCTTGACCTAATAGGCTATATCCATGATTATTTTAGGAGGCAGGCCTATATCCAAACTTAGTCCAACATGATAGTGCCAATCCTAGATACGTGTGTTTAGGAAGAGTTGGAAACTGAAGATTTACTTCCTCTCATGCACAAAAGATAACCTAATAGACCAAAATGTTGAAGAAATAGAGAAGTAGGTGAAGAACCTAGGATAAAAAGAATTTTTGGGGCTTGTTTGGGAGACGGGCTTAGCATGGGACTGGATAACAGAGAAGGATTAATAATCCTGGACTCATGTTTGGTAATTTATATGGGTTGTGTTTATTAATCTTAACAGTAAAATAAGTCTAAATTTTCAGGACTATTTAGTCCCGTTCTCTACCTTGGGATAGCTTAGGATGGGGACTAATTAAGGCATACGGGTTATGCTTCTCTCTGCTTTCTCCTCCTCAACCTAAGCCAGAAAGCCATCTTCTCTTTAGACTAGAACTCAGGTAAAAAATTAAAAATTTTACTCCCTCTCTCTTTTTCTCTCAGTTTTCTTTCACCCATTAGATTATATCCATTATCTTAATAATTTCTTTATTTTTTTCAAATTTTTTTCAGATTTTACTTGTTTTTCTTTCGAGTCAGGATTTTGCTGTTGTCTTTTTAAGCTGCGGGCAACTTGGATCAGGTACTTCTTCACTTTCTTTCTTTGTTTCTTTAGTTGATTTCTTTGTTTTGGGATGTTTTGGTGTGATTTTGGCATCTGGATTCTTGGTTTTGTGATGTTTCGGCTTCTGGGTTTTGTCAATTTCTTTTAATAAATTGTGATGTTTTGTCAAGATCTCAAACACTCACCATATATAATAAAGCTAATCTAAAGAAAAAGAAAGCATTGAAGGCTCAAAAGATACCAAAAACTTACAGCTTATAGATACTCCTTCAGGAAAGCAATTTATTTTAAGTTTTGCTGCTGTTCTCAAATAGCCAACAGATAACATTTGCATACCTGAAATTAGAAGGAATGGTGGGTTAAATTAAAATTTCTTTGAAGAAAAATTGAGCATGTAAGTAATGATTCATTTGAAGAAAGTTGCAGAGGTTCAGGTATCCAGAATGCTTTATATGAAATGAGCAAGCACAAACTTTTGTCTTTTTCATGCTCATTTATTTATTCAAAGTACTAACTTCTATTTTGACTCACTTTAGTAATTGTGTCGGCTGTTTTTATGGTAGAATTGTTGCACTTTTTTGTTTTAGAGTTGAATGGGGTCATTTGGGCAGTGATGTCATGTGGGATGGGGTCACACATCTCTCCATCATTTCCTCTCATACATAGTGCCCAAACCATGATAATAAGATCACGAGCAATTCACCTTATCATACATACACTTATGCATTGTACACCCTCTTCTTTATCGATTGTGACCACAAAGACTCAACACTACATGTTAAATTTATTCCTCTCTTCTGGTATTTTTTGTGTGCATGTATATATATCTTTTCCATCATCACATTTGGCACACTACACACCACACAGCCATGCATTCAGATATATAATATTTGATTTTCACTCCATTGCCTATATATTGTAGATAAATAGATGGTACTCCACAAATTCTTTTATCATTTGATTTTCATTATATCTCTAATCATTATTGGCCAGCAAATAATGCATACAAATAGGATAAATGAAGGACGCTAAAAACTGAATTTATTATTACTTTTATTAATCAGTATTGTTATTTCATTATTACTAAAATAATTATTTCATTATTACTATTGAATCTTTATTTTATTTTATGTTTAATTATTAAAAATTATACTCATTTTGATTATATAAATCTTTTGACATCTCTAAATTGATCATATGGAAATTTTCAATTACGAGGGCTAATTTCACTTTGGTCGGCCAATGTGCCTTATTGGGGCTTTAAGCATTGTAAAGTTGTGGGTTTAGCTTAAATCTTATTTTGTTGATGCTGTACACTTTATTTGGATATTGCAGCCAACCATAAATGATTGACTGAATGGCTTTTTACGCCTAAAAGTAACTCACTAATTGAGTTGGGTTGTATTTTCCTTTAACTAATTATGTTACTTATTTATGTTAGTTATTGATAGGTTAACTGTCATCTGTAAATATTTTAATTATATTTATTTGCTGACTTCATCTTTTGGGTCTCTGAAATTTTCTTCTATATTTTCAGCCTTAGTAGAATTTTCTAGTCATTAATTAGAGACTTTTGATTATCACATATGGATAACAAACGTGTTCTGTTGTTCCTACTTGCGAATGAGTTGCGTATACAAAAATTGGCTATGTGTATGGCAACCGTTGTCCTCTTGCATACTATTGTCACACGGTTTCATGAGAAATATGTGCTTAAAAATCGAGCATTTGTTAGGCACCAAACTCGTATTAGTGCTCTACACGATATGATAGGTAGCGGTGACATAGAATGTGTGAATCAACTAAGAATGGATACAAGAACTTTCGGGATATTATGTGAACTACTTCGTGCTGGTGGGAGGTTAAAGATGAATAGTATAGTTTCTGTAGAGGAGCAAGTTTGTATGTTCTTACATATATTTGCCCATCATGTAAAGATTCGAACAATTCATAATAACTTTAAGCGATCTGGAGAGACAATTAGTAGGTTTTTTAATTCTGTCCTAAATGCGGTTTTATGTTTACAAGATGTTTTATTGAAGTTGCCAGAGCCGGTGCCTGAGCATTGTACAGATAATAGATGGAAATGGTTTAAGGTATGATGTACAAAAGCTTAAGATGTTATATGTATTAAGTTTCTAATATATATTTTTAACCTTCATGATTTAACCTGACATACGAATATATGTTTTTTTTTTTTTATGGAATTGTTTAGGATCATTAGATGGGACTTATATCAAAGTCCATGCTCCTGAGCATGATAAGCCAAGATATAGAACTAGAAAAGGTGAAATTGCAACAAACGTCTTAGGAGCTTGTTCACGAGACATGTTATTCACTTTTGTATTTCCAGGATGGGAGGGTTCAGCTTCGGATTCAAGAGTACTTCGAGATGCTATATCTAGGCCTAATGGGTTAAAAGTTCCTACTGGTAAGTTTATGTTTAAAGAATATAAACAAATAAATTTAACTAATATAATTTATTACGCTCGAGTATAAATTCCTTTTTTACATTTGTAAATTTTAGGTTGTTATTATCTTTTGGATGCTGGATACACAAATGGTGAAGGCTTTCTTGCACCATGTAGAGGAACAAGATATCATTTATCAGAGTGGCGGATAGATATACACCAGCCAACTATCAAGAGTACTTCAACATGAAGCATGCAGCTGCAAGAAATGTGATAGAACGTTGTTTTGGACTTCTAAAAATGCGTTGGGCAATCTTACGGAGTCCATCTTTTTATCCAATAAAGACCAAATGTCGAATAATAACTGCTTGTTGTCTTTTACACAACCTTATTAGGACAGAAATGTCAATAGATCCTATGGAGTTTGAGTTAGATATTTCTAACGAAACCACTAGTGATCATGAAAGTGTTAGTGAAGTTGCTTCGTCTGATCAATGGACTGAGTGGAGGGATAATTTAGTATCACAAATGTTCAATGAATGGAGAGGAAATAGGTTTACTTAGTATTTGAGTTTGTGTAATGACATGTATTTTTTAATTTCCTTGTAATTGAATAATTCATTTCAATGTTATAGATAATATTTGATATCTTATATGCTGTTATGGTGGTTTTTTTGTTATAGTTAAACATTAAATTTAAGCATTGATGTTTAATGCCCATTTTTGAATAAATATTTCTTATATTGATATGTACAGATGTAATTTTTTATGCTTAGGTATGGATGTCAGGGGTGATTCTCAAGTAAATGAAAATGACAAGGGGTGATTCTCAAGGGGTGATTCTCAAGTAAATGAAAATGACAAGAAACGAATGAGACGTACATGGACATATGAAGAAGAGGAAGCTTTGCTTGTTGAATTGGAAGCAATAGTGGCAACCAGGGGTTGAGCTGATTGTGGTCAGTTCAAACCTGGTTATTTAAAAACTGTAGAGAAAAAATTAGCTAAGGTTCTTCCTAATGCTGGATTGAGAGCTATGCTCAACCCATATTGAATCTAAAATGAAGAAATGGAAAAAACTTATGGAGTAATATTTGATATGCTCAACACTAGTGGTTTTGGTTGGAATGATGAGAAAAAATGTGTGCAAATTGATAGTGATGAGGCATGGCAATCTTATGTGCAGGTATAAAAGCAAAGTTTCCATGTCATGTGATTTCATTTATTTTTATAATAACTTATTATAAATATTTCTTCTTATTGTATCATCATAAAACTGCTGAGGGATGGCGAGGTAAACCATTTCCTTTATATGAGAGGCTGGCTCTTATATTTGGAAATGATCGTGCAATAGGAAAAGCGGCTGAGACACCTGCTGAAATGGCAGCAAATGAAACTGTAGAAAATATTGACAGTGTATTTGGCATAGATGATGACTTATCTCCAAGGTCCATAAA
Organism: Boswellia sacra; assembly: GCA_013180625.2. NCBI lineage: Eukaryota > Viridiplantae > Streptophyta > Magnoliopsida > Sapindales > Burseraceae > Boswellia > Boswellia sacra. Next base: position 162,758 of record SNVD02005031.1, read on the forward strand.
CCAAACCCAAAGCACCCAAAATGCAAGTCATGTTCAATCAAACACTTCCAAGAGAAAAAAGGTAAAATCTTCTGATACACTTGTTGGAAGTTTAGATAAATTTACTAAGGTGTTTCAAGATGTCATGGAGAAATCAAATGAAAATGTGAATAAACTTCTTGAACAGTTGGCAAAGGAAAATGCCAAAGATTCTAAACTCATAGCTGATATTTTGATTAAAATGGGCATTCCTCTTCATCAAAGAGTTCGCATATTAAGGATTCTTTTGAAACAATCTGAATATGCTGAAATTTTTAAGACATTAAAACATGATCAAGAGAGGATGGAGTTTGTTGAATCACTCCTTCTAGGTATATATGATGACTAAAAATCTATGTGTGGCAGCATCCTTTTTGTGGTATGATGACTTGTATATGGGGGATTAACAAAGTCAAAAGATGAAGGCAATGATATCATTTTTTTTGTAACTAATCATAGGTTAGTTTTATTTTTTTGAATCCAATTATAAGGATAGACCTTATGGATGGATGGTGTATGTAATCACTAATGATTACGTTTTTGTTCTTTTACATGTAACTAACCAAAATTTGGTTTCGTATCACATGTTGTTTGTTATAGTTAGTGTACCAAGTAATACTTGAATATATTATTGCACTTGATACAATTATATATTACTGGTTATCATGTAACATGTGATGGAAAAATCCTTATGAATTTTAAGTCATTATATATTTTATTTTGAATTTTAATTACGTTAATGATAGGTGACAGGTTGAATTTGTTATTATCCTAGTGAAATGTTAAGTAAATAAACAAGTTTCTATCATTAAAATTTTGAATTGAAAAATTCTCCCATAATCTTGTCTATTTTTTATTTATATATTTTAAAGTAGATATAAATATATTTTGTTTTAAATTTATATTTTAAAAATTGAGTTTGTATGTGTTTTATTTTATTTGTATAATTTTTTACATATATAATAAAGAAAAAGAAAAAAATTTAAGTTGTCAATAATAAAAGTTTTGTTATTTGAATATAAATTAATTCAATAACATAATCCAGTCCTAAATTACACCAAACATGGGATAGGACTACAAATAGTCCAGTCCCTGTTACAACAAACAAAAGATAATACTATATGTACTCCAGTCCAGTCCAATCCCAATCCCAATCCTAATCCCACTTTTAGTCCAATCCAATCCAGTCCAGACTTCCAAATGGGCCCTTGGTGTCACATGCAGAAAAAGTGAACTAATGGGCTATAACAAGGGAAGTTGTAAAGCTACAACAACCACCAGCAACTCCACTGCCCTAATGGTAAAAAAATTTAAGTTATTTTTCCCAAGTTAAGTTAAAAAAATCAATTAGTAGTTCTAAATTGATGATATTTGCTGAATTATTATGCTCAAGAGTAAGCAATTACTAGGGGAGGGGGTATACTCGCTGGGAGGGGTGCTACGCCTACTAAAAGGAGTGGTACACCTGCATGAAGGGCGTTTGCACTTGTAAGGAGGAAAGGGAGACCTACTGGGAAGGCATTTAGATCATCTAGTTCTTCAAATGGGAGTATTCATTTTTTTATTTCTTTATATTCCCTTATTTATAGTACTTGTATGATACAAACTACAATAATCAACAACCTAGACAAATATCTTAATTCTTTACTTGTAGGTTTGTACCAATGCAGTTGGTAGAGGTGCTGTAAGATCTAGAAATAAAGGTGTAAATGTTGGTTCTGCATTTGGTGTAGGAACTTCAACTAAGTGATGAACACTTAAATATGTATGTTTAATAAGAGCTTAGTTCATCATATTGCATTAATAGTGTCATTAAATTCCTCAACTTAAGCATATTTGTAGTCTTTGCATCTTTGGAATTAACTTCCTCTTAATTTTAGTTTTCTTACAGGTTCGGTAAAATGGGTATAACTTTTATAGATCAAAATGGTGAAAATCTTAATGTTTTGGAAAGTTGATTCAATTGTCTACAAGATTGTATTTCACAAGCATCATCAAATTCGGGCTCTTAGTGGACCAAAATTGGGCTTGAAGTGAACCTATCTACAGTCTCAGCCCAGTCTGACCAGGCCTCAGTATTTGGACAGTATCTCTCAAAATACGTATCCAAATTGTGCAAATCAATATGTTACAGAAAGCTGAGAGAAATATCTATAACTTTCATGAAGACATGGGATTAAAATTCTCAATATTTCAATGTCAAAATCGATGGTCAAAGCCGGTGCCTAATGATCCCAATTGTCAAAGATATTTACAACTAACATTTGACAATTATGCCCTTGTAATTTGATAAGTTTGCCCCTGGATGTATCTATAAATAGGGGTGCCTTGTGACCCATTAGGGCATCTTGGCCTTGGCTGGAATATTTTGGCTTTGGCTAGGATCTTGTATTGTGTTTTGTGTGTTTATATTATTAATGAATTTCCTTTTTCTTACATTTTATTTTCTTTCTATTATAATGTTCTTCTAATTTCTATTTTGCTAAGGTGAAAGGGTGAAACCCTTGATATGAGAATAAGGATTCTCTAACCCTTAATATGTGCTTAATAATCTTAATCTTATAATGTTTATTCAATATGATTTATATTTAATTTCTTAATCAATCTTGACACCACTCGTAAAGTGGAGGTCTTGATCCATTGTCGACAATCCTTGGCACATCAAATGCTTGGATCCTTTCTAGATGATGTATGGTTCTTCCTTACCGACACGAATCTAGTTAGGAACCTTGATTTGTTGTAGACATATGATGATTGACACATTGGATGCTTGAACCTATTTACAAGAAGTGGTATAAATGTTGGTAATGAAACAAATATAATTCATATAACTAAAATAGGCTAATTATCCTTATTCGAAATATCAAGGGCGGATCCCCTAATTCATTATTATTGTGTTAATTCCTTTTACTTGCGCATTTTAATTATTCTTATCTATTGTTGATATTATCTTGTCATATCTTTGAATCAATTATATCATATTTGCTTAGCATATAATTTGTAGCGCTAAAATCTCCTTCCTCGTGGATCGACCCCGGTCTCACCGGGTTTATTACTTCGACACTCCTATACTTGGGAGACAATCCTTTTTCGGATGTGTCAAGTTTTTGGCGGCGTTGCCGGGGAAGGTAAAAATTGACGTGCAAAATTGTAAGTATTCTCTTTTCTTATCTTAGATCTAAATTTTTTTATTTTTTATTATTATTATTTTTTTGTGTGTTCATCTTTTCCTCTCTTTTCTTCTCTCTTTCTTGCATGAAAATTTGGTCACGAACATCTAGTGGTAGACTTGTTAGAAAAACATCATCTTCCTTAGAAAATATGGCTGACAATCATGAGGAAATATTCACGGATGAAGGGGACAACCATTCGCAACAAAATGATCAAAACCAACGAAGAACCCTCAGAGACTACATGAATCTGGTAAGGACTAGTGCACCATCTTGTGTAGTTTCTCCTCCATATTCAGTCCATTTCAATTTCAAACCAAGTTTTGTTCGACTTCTACCCACTTTTCATGGCCTTGACATGGAGAACCCATATTCGCACGTGAAACTCTTTGAAGAGATATGTAGCTCCTACACTGACCGAAATTGTAACATAAACACCATTAGATTAAAGCTTTTTCCTTTTTCTTTAAAAGATAAAGCTAGAACATAGCTACAAAATTTGAGGTCGAATTCCATCAGTTCATGGGATGAGATGAAATAACAATTTTTGAAAAAAATTTTTCCTACCCATAGAACAAATTCTCTTAAAAGATAAATTTCTGATTTCTCTCAAAAACAAGGAGAAACCCTTTACCAATGTTGGGATAGGTATAAGGAACTACTTAATACCTGTCCTCACCATGGGTTTGAAACTTGGAGAATAGTTGCACACTTCTATGAAGGGTTAACACCTCAAGATAGGCAACTAGTAGAATTAATGTGTAAAGGAGAATTTAAAGAAAAAGACCCTGAGGAAGCACTTGACTTCCTAGATTCCTTGGCAGAAAAGGCACAAAATTGGGACACTGCTGGCACCTATGAGGTACCAGGCAAGGCCCCAATCTCGACATCCAATAGAGGCATTTACAACCTTAGGGAAGACCATGACCTTCAAGCCAAATTTGCATCCCTATCTAGAAAAGTCGAGGCTTTAGAAATGAAAAAGAGTGGTCAATTGAATTCTATTCAAGAAAATGTCTGTAACATTTGTGATGACAATGACCATTCTACTGATAATTGCCCAACTTTGCCTGCCTTTAGGGAATGTCTCCATGAAGAAGCCAATGCCTTGAACACTTTCAAAAGGCCAAATCACAATCCATATTCACAAACCTACAATCCTGGTTGGAGAAATCATCCAAATTTTAGCTGGAAAAATGACAATCATGCACAATCTTCACAAGTCCCTTTTCAAACACGACAAAATTTTCAAAATTCTCATGATCATGCATATGCTCCTCCTCCTAGGAATGACTTTGAAGAAACATTGTATTCATTCATTACAAAGCAAGAGACTTTCAATAGTCAAACTGCTCAAACATTAGCAAATTTGTCAGAAACTCTTGCAAAATTTGCATCTACATTTAGCATCCAAGAGAAGGGAAAATTTTCTTCTCAAACATTGCAAAACCCCAAAGATCAATCTAACTCAAATACAGGGAGTTCAAGTAACCATTATTTTGACCAAGCCAAGTCAGTCATGACCCTTCGCAATGATAAGATTGTTGAAAAACACATTCCTGACCCTTGTGAGAAAGAAGAAGAATCGATCTCTAAAGGACAGGAAGAGGTGGCCAAAGCAATACCTAGCCAAGAGGAAACCATATCCCCATCTGTGCCTCCATTTCCTCAAGTATAAGCCACACAAAAGAAGGCAACTCATAATTCTGAAATCTTTGAAATTTTCAAACAAGTAAAGGTCAACATTCCCTTGCTTGATGTGATCAAACAGGTACCTTCTTATGCAAAATTTTTGAAAGACTTGTGCACTGTGAAAAGAAAATTGAATGTGAAAAAGAAGGCCTTCCTAGCTGAGCAAGTAAGTGCCATTCTTCAAAACAATAATACAGTGAAAAATAAGGATCCAGGTTGTCCTACAATTTCATGTGTTATTGGAGACCATAAAATTGAACAAGCTTTACTTAATCTTGGTGCTAGTGTGAATTTGTTTCCATACTCGTTTTTTCAAAAACTCAATATAGGTGAGTTAAAACTGACTTCTGTGACTCTTTTGCTTGCTAATAGATCAATTAAAGTACCAAGAGGAGTAGTAGAAGATGTATTAGTTCAAGTTGATAAATTCATTTACCCAGTGGATTTTATCATCTTGGACACACAACCAGTGGAAGTAAGCAATTCAATTCCTGTTTTTTTAGGGCGTCCATTTCTAGCTACTTCTAATGCTTTGATTAATTGCAGGAATGGAGTCATGAAGCTATCATTTGGGAACATGACATTAGAACTTAATGTTTTTAATATGTGCAAACAACCAAATGAAGGAGAAGATGAAGTTGATGAAGCTAATGTAATTGAATATGTTGTGGAAGATCACATCCAAAAAGGGAGTTCTTCTGACCCTTTGGAAACTTCTCTAGTGAATTCATTAGAATCAAGCATGGAACTAGAGTTTGATCTTTCTGATATATGCTCTTTATTGGATTGTGCACAGGTGATGGAAAAAGGCTCAAAATCAAGATTTGAAGAATTGGGGCAAATGAATGAAAGCAAGGAAGATGAAGCTCCCAAGCTAGAATTGAAGCCCTTACCTGAAGGACTGAAATATGCATATCTTGGGGAGAATCAGACATATCCGGTGGTAATTTCTTCATCCCTCACATGCGAGCAACAAGGTAAGTTGATAGAAGTGCTTAAAAGGCATAAAAATGCAATTGGGTGGACTTTAAAAGATATAAAAGGCATTAACCCTTTAATTTGCACACATAGAATACATTTAGAGGAAAATGCCAAAACATCTCAACAACCTCAAAGGAGATTAAATCCACGCATGAAAGAGGTCATTAGGGCTGAAGTTCTCAAACTACTTGATGTGGGAATTATCTATCCTATTTCTGATAGTAAGTGGGTAAGCCCTACACAAGTAGTACCTAAGAAATCTGGCATTACAGTAGTTAAAAATGAAAAGGGTGAATTATTGCCAACTTGTGTCTCATCTAGTTGGAGGATGTATATTGATTATAGAAAATTAAATGCTGTCACTAGAAAAGACCATTTTCCCTTACCCTTCCTTGACCAAATTCCTGAAAGAGTAGCAGGAAACCCCTACTACTGCTTTCTTGATGGATACTCAGGCTACTATCAAATTCCCATTGCACTTCAAGACCAAGAAAAGACCACATTCACGTGCCCCTTTGGCACTTTTGCATTTAGGAGAATGCCTTTTGGACTTTGTAATGCCCCAGCCACTTTTCAAAGATGCATGTTAAGCATTTTCAGTGACATGGTTGAGCATTGTTTAGAAGTTTTCATGGATGATTTAACTGTCTTTGGAAACTCTTTTGATAATTGTCTTGAAAATTTAAAAAAAGTCCTAAAAAGGTGTGTAGAAAAAGGTCTTATTTTGAATTGAAAAAAATGTCATTATATGGTCACTTCAGGAATTGTTTTAGGTCATGTGGTGTCTTCTAAAGGAATTGAAGTGGATAAAGCAAAAGTGGAATTAATTTCCCATTTGCCTCCACCAAAAACAGTTAAAGAGGTTCGTTCATTCTTAGGGCATGCTGGATTTTATAGGAGGTTCATAAGAAATTTCAGTGCTATATCTAAACCTCTTTGTAACCTCTTAATAAAAGATACTTCCTTTGAATGGACTCAAAAATGTCAAAATGCCTTTGATACACTAATTGGACTTTTAACAACTGCTCCAATTATGCAATCTCCTGATTGGTCCTTGCCTTTTGAATTGATGTGTGATGCAAGTGACTATGCCGTTGGTGCTGTCTTAGGACAAAGAAAAGAAGGTAAGCCTTATGTAATATATTATGCAAGTAGGACTTTAAATGATGCACAAATGAATTACACAACAACTGAAAAAGAACTACTTGCAGTAGTATTTGCATTGGACAAATTTCGTTCTTATTTAATTGGCTCTCCAACAATTGTTTACACTGACCATGCAGCTGTGAGATATTTAATGTCTAAACAGGATGCAAAACCTAGATTGATACGGTGGATCTTATTGCTCCAAGAATTCAACATCACAATAAAGGATAAGAAAGGAGCCAAAAATGTCGTTGCTGATCATCTTTCAAGACTAACGACAGAGACATTAATTGAAACTTACCTATCAATGATTCTTTTCCTGATGAATTTTTATTTTCCGTTGCTACTGTACCTTGGTTTGCTAACATTGGAAATTTTCTTGCGACAGGAAAAATGCCACCTCATTGGAATGCCCAAGAAAAAAGAAAATTTTTAACCGAGATGAAAAATTTTTACTGGGATGACCCATATCTGTTCAAATATTGTCTAGACCAAATAATGAGAAGATGCATACCCGACAATGAGGTAAGTAGTGTCATTAACTTTTGTCATTCTGAAGCATGTGGAGGACATTTTTCATCTAAAAAAACAGCTGTTAAGATCTTACAATGTGGATTTTATTGGCCCACCTTATTTAAAGATGCACATGCATTTTGCAGAACGTGTGAAAATTGTCAAAAAATGGGATCCATTTCAAAAAGAAACATGATGTCTTTGAATCCCATTCTTGTTGTTGAAATCTTTGACTGTTGGGGTATTGATTTTATGGGACCCTTTCCACCATCGTTTGGTTTTGTGTACATCCTTGTTGCAGTAGACTATGTTTCAAAATGGGTCGAGGCAATTCCATGTCGAAACAATGATCACAAATCGGTTGTCAAATTCTTGAAAGAGAATATCTTGAGTAGATTTGGAATTCCTCGAGCCATTATTAGTGATGGGGGCACACATTTTTGTAACAAACCATTTGAAACTTTAATGAAGAAATATGGAATAACCCATAAAATTTCTACACCTTATCACCCACAAACAAGTGGACAAGTTGAATTAGCTAATAGGGAGATAAAACAGATCTTAGAAAAAACGGTTAACCCAAATCGTAAAGATTGGTCTTTAAGACTTAATGATGCACTTTGGGCTTACCGAACTGCTTTTAAAACATCATTGGGAATGTCTCCTTATAGACTAGTTTATGGAAAACCTTGTCACTTGCCTGTGGAAATTGAACATAAAGCTTATTGGGCCATTAAAACATTCAACACAAACTTGAATGATGCTTGCAAGTTACGTAAACTCCAACTGAGTGAACTTGAAGAAATCAGGAATGAGGCTTATGAAAATTCTAAAATCTACAAAGAAAAAATGAAGGTTTTTCATGACAAATCCATTGTTAGAAAATCTTTTGAACCTTCACAAAAAGTTCTTTTGTATTGATGCGTTCGAAACTAGCAAGTATACTAGTCGCACAAGTAATAAAGTGATGAGTAAGATATCGTTCCCACGAGGATTAATTCTAATTAAATTTGTTATTCGAAAGCGAAAACAGAATAAATGGGGGGTTTTGTTGATTGATTAACTAAACTCAATACGAAAGCAAATGAAGAATAATACAATGCAAAGTTAAATCAATTGAGAGATACACAATGAAAGAAATCTGGTTAAGGGATTATTCTCTACCACAAGATATGGATTTACGAATTAATCACAGAATTGTCATCCAATTACACCATTGAAATTATCAACCGTAGATAACAACAAGCTCTGTTATCCCAATCTTTCCTTACTTTGTTGTTAAATAAAACAGGCTCTTTATTTAATCTCTATCCATTAAACAACCTAGAACAAGCTCTCTAAATTTAATTCAATGGATGCATTACGATAAGAAAGATAGGTTGATCTAAGCAATAAACACACAAGCTCGGATTATTTAACTTAGGTTGTATTCTCCAATTGCAATCTCTGATCACAATTTTGCTACTAAGGATTAGAAATTCAAGACAATTACGGATCAAGATTTCTAGTCTAGCAATAGACAACAACCAGATTATATTCAGTTGGCCATTCGAAATACAATCCAGCAAGCAATCATAAGCATTAGATATAGAAAAATACAAGCAAATTCAATTAGAGAATTGGATAACAACTTCTTGCACAATCAACTTACAAAAACCATATCAGGGGCTTTGAAATCACCCTCAACCAATTCAGATTCAGTTACACATGTTTAAGAACGTGGTAAATACAATACAACATGGAGACATTCCAGAAAATGAAAGGGAAGGGAAAAACTTAGCAAATTTGATGTAATTCTCTTTGGATTGTAGTTCTTCCTCTTTCCAAGCTTCCTTTCTCCTTCAAGAACTCCAAGAGATGAAAGAATTCCAGAGCTGCAGCCTCCACCACGTTCTCCCCTCTTCAAGTTATGAAAATAAAACCCTAAAATGTGTTTAAATACTCTGCTACAGTGACTTGCTACAGTGCCCCGTATTATACATGCTACAGTGATTGTGGAATTATATTTCTATACATCTCACACTGTTTTGATTACAACTTTTGGTACACTGAATGGATTTATAAACCGTAAATTTCTCCAGAAAATAAACTTCGAGAGCTTTCCAACGGTATATAATATGTCATCGGGTTCATTGTATATCAATACAATTAAATCCGAGAATATGGTTGACTAGCAGAGGTGAAAATGAAGGGTTTTACTCCATTTTTGTGCAAGTTGCTCCAAAACTCCTACAAATATCAAAACAACACAAAACATAAAAATACCAAGTAATATAGCAAAGAAACATGGACGAATTGATATGAAAATGATATATAAATAGACACTTATCATGTATGATTCAAGATTGCATTTGTTTCCTGGTAAACTTCGGTCTCGTTGGACTCGGCCTTTCATTGTTAAAAACGTTTTCCCTCATGGAGTAGTTGAAATTGAGAACCCAAGGAATGGTAATGTGTTTAAAGTTAATGGACAAAGGTTAAAACCATTCTTTGAAAATTTTGATCAAAATGAAGAGTCCATTGCTTTAGTCGATCTTTTTTAAGGATTGATTTTTCCCGGTCAAGTGGCGGATACGGTACTCCGTGACTTTTAAAGTCGGTTTTTCAGTTCCCTAAAAATTGTTGCTCACCTTGCATTCATTTTCCTTTCTTTTCTCGCATGGACACCATTCTCTCAAATCTGCATAAACATTTTCCCTCTCTTCCTCCAAATGATTTGCTTAAAATTTACAAAGCTCATGCAGAAAGACTAAGGATATTGATGTGTAAGGGTATGCTTGTCGAAGTAAGATGGTTAATTGAAGCCAAGGTTCGATTTTCCTATGAATTTTCAGATAATCTTGTATCTCACATGCCAGGTATGGGAAAAAGCTCTTATGCCAAAAAGCGAAGAGCGAAAAGGTTACAAGTTTGTCCCAGATGTGCAAGATGGACTTGTAACCAGCGTTGTCGCTCCTTGGGATATTTGTCTAACAATTGAAAGGATAAACTATAGTTCATAAAAAATGGACTGAGTAAGGAATCTTTGGATGATATCTGAATGACTCTTGAGACGCATTCTTGTGGACTTGTGCAGTGTGAAATTTTTAATTTGTGGACACAATTCCAAGATGAGCAGGAACGCTATAGTCTTGGGAATCTGACTCAAAATGACCCTGTTTGCCAGTTTATAAGAAAACTGGATGGGAAGCATATCCCCAACTCATAAGCCGTTTTTGGACATAAAACCAGAAGAAGATGTGAGCCACAGTCACAACTACCTGTACATATGCATGCGTGCCATCATTTTTGAATTTTAATGTCTTATAGCTGTCATTTTTGAATTTGTATCTTTTGTTTGACTTATGGTGTCTTATTTCATCATCTTTTTTGAATTTCTATGCATAATTGTTGAATTTTTCAACAAGCAGCCGAGCTACCTATTTGGATGTCATCATTAGCATACCTTTTTACACTCCATAAATACCACATCACTTGTTCTCTTCTTCACACATGGTTAGAGAGTTGCATAAACATGGAGGGAACTTCAAAACATCGAATCCAAAAGATATGTGTATTCTATAGATCTCGACCGGGTAAAAGTGAAGAGTTTGTCGAGGCAGCAAATTCTCTTGGTAGACTACTAGTTGAAAGAAAGATTCATGTGGTTTACAGGGGAGGTAGCCTCGGGTTAATGGGTTGTGTGTCAAGAGCTACATGTGTAGGAGGTAGTCAAGTTTTAGGAGTTATTCCTAAAGCTTTGGCTATAGAAAGCATTGTTGGAAAAACGGTTGGCCATGAGTTACAAGTCTCCTCTATGCATGAACGCATGGCACATATGCTCATCAATTCAGATGCCTTTATTGCTTTATGAGGTGGCTTTGGTACTTTTGAAGAAATTTTTCAAATTACCTCTTGTGCCCAACTGAACCTCTATAAAAAACCCATAGGTTTGTTGAATGTTAATAATTTCTTTGATCCTTTAATAAGTTTTGTTGATGCAATTGTAGAACAAAATTTTATCCCTCATTGGGCGAGACAGATCCTTGTTTCTGCCACTTCTACTGATGAGTTACTTGACAAATTATAAGAAGTTGAGTATGAACCTGATCCAGCTAGTACTCAAATTAATTGGGTAGGAGGGCAAAACAAAAAGTGCAAATTGGATCTGAATCTCCGTTTGTAATGATTTCTTGTGCTTTATTTTATTTTATTTTATGAGTTTTCAGGTCATCTCTCTTGAATAACAGAAGCTTCAGGTAATGTCTCCTATACTTTATCTCTCTACATTTAAACATTGAGGATAATGTTCCATTTGGTTGGGGGGAAGGATAGTAGACATAAGTGTGTCTTGAATTTTCTTTTTCTTATAAAAAAAATCGAGTTAGTAATTAGATTCAGAGTGCGGTGTAAGGAGTTCAAATCCTCTTGAGACGCATTCTGGGTCAGGAATGGTAGAGTAGGGAGGACCAGTTTGAACTCTTGAAACCCATTCTAACCAATTTGTCATTTTATTCTTGCATTTTTGAAGACTTATTTGATATTATTTAGTCTTGATTTTTGAATTTTATAACAAGGAGGTCTTATTCATTTCACTTTGAATTTTTCAAATCTATGAACTCTCACAACCTTATCATTTAAAAATTGTGTGCTTATGTACTCATTAAGCAAGTATTCATGAACCTTTCTTCATACACACACATACCTTGATGCATGATTGTGGATGGCAAAATGAAATGCTGTAATATTGAGTTCTTTTGTTTTGTTTAGGATAACAACACAAAGGAAGGGGAAAGTTAAAAAAAAAAAAAGTGAAAAAAAAGTGAAAAAAAGAAGAGAGCAATTGTGGATAAGTTTGGTCTCGTAGCCTCCTTAATTCGAGCAATTAAGCCCGAGGGGTGCCTCAACACCTAATACCCTAAGACCAACTGGTTTGGGAGCTATTGGCCCAAAGCTCGCTACATGGATTAAGGAGAAAGCTTAATGGGATTGAACATTGCACTATCCACAAGTTTCTAAGAAAAAATAAAGCATCGGCAACCCGAGTCGTTAAGCTCGTAGGGGTGTCTTAACACCTAGTGCCCTAAGGCCAACTGGTCTGGGAGTCATTAGCCTAAGGCTCGCTACATGGGTTAAAGATGCATTCTTTAAAAAAAAAAGAAAAAAAAATATATAAAATGAATAAATGCCCCTTACCTAAGGTTGTTAGCCTTAACAAATATTAGAACCGGTATGGCTTCTTTCTAATAAGCCCCATAGTCATGTGTTGACTGAGCACAAAAAGAAGGTTTATAGATATCTTGACCGAAGGGTACATGAGTCATAAAAAAAAATAATAATTGGTTGAGAGTTTGTTTGTTTGGATAAAATCAAGGAGAGTGCAATAATGACTACCTTGGATGTAAAATTCTATAAATCGCTTCTAAATAATAACGCTTTAATTGCTAGGGACTAGCAATAAGCTAGTTGGGGGGTGTGATGAACACTTAATTATGTATGTTTAATAAGAGCTTAGTTCATCATATTGCATTAATAGTGTCATTAAATTCCTCAACTTAAGCATATTTGTAGTCTTTGCATCTTTGGAATTAACTTGCTCTTAATTTTAGTTTTATTACAGGTTTGGTAAAATGAGCATAACTTTCTATTTGTAGATCAAAATGGTGCAAATCTTAATGTTTTGGAAAGCTGATTCAATTGTCTACAAGATTGCATTCACAAGTATCATCAAATTCGGGCTCTTAGTGGACCAAAATTGGGCTTGAAGTGAACCCATCTACAGTCTCGGCCCAGTCTGACCAGGCCTCAGTATTTGGACAGTATCTCTCAAAATACGTATCCAAATTTGCAAATCAAAATGTTCAAGAAAGATAAGAGAAATATCTACAACTTTCATGAAGACATGTAATTAAAATTCTCAATATTTTAATGTCAAAATCGATGGTCAAAGTCGGTGCCTAATGATCCCAATTGTCAAAGATATTTACAACTAATATTTGACAATTATGCCCTTGTAATTTCTGTTTTGCTAAGGTGAAAGGGTGAAACCCTTGATATGAGAATAAGGATTCTCTAACCCTTAATATGTGCTTAATAATCTTAATCTTATAATGTTTATTCAATATGATTTATATTTAATTTCTTAATCAATCTTGACACCACTCGTAAAGTGGAGGTCTTGATCCATTGTCGACAATCCTTGGTACATCAAATGCTTGGATCCTTTCTAGATGATGTATGGTTCTTCCTTACCGACACGAATCTAGTTAGGAACCTTGATTTGTTGTAGACATATGGTGATTGGCACATTAGATGCTTGAACCCATGTATAAGAAGTGGTATAAATATTGGTAATGAAACAAATATAATTCATATAACTAAAATGGGTTAATTATCCTTATTTGAAATATCAAGGGCGGATCCCCTAACCTTAGCTTTCATTATTATTGTGTTAATTCCTTTTACTTGCGCATTTTAATTATTCTTATCTATTGTTGATATTATCTTGTCATATCTTTGAATCAATTATATCATATTTGCTTAGCATATAATTTGTAGTGCTAAAATCTCCTTCCTCGTGGATCGACCCCTGTCTCACCGGGTTTATTACTTCGACACTCCTATACTTGGGAGACAATCCTTTTTCAGATGTGTCACTAAGCCATGAAACTTTGTCAAATTTATTGGGTTAAGCAGCCTGTCTTTTGGATGTTTTTGTTGACTTTGGAAAATCATTTTTTGGTGTTTTCACTTAAATACAATTAATTAAACTAACACTGAAATTTTGAGGCTCAATGATGAAAACGGTGAGACGCAATTGACGAAGGATCTTGAAAACTAATATGTGATTTCAAGAAATCGCAAAAATTAATCCAGAAGGAATCTGTTAATGAATCATATACTGTTTTGAAACTACAGATGTCTATTTTTTGTAAAAATTTATGCATCACAAATTGGAGTTGAATTTGAAAAGTTATGTGCAATTGAACAAACAAATGTCAAAAGGGGTTACACTGAAAAGTGGTAAAATAGGAAGGACCAAAAGGGAAATAACCACCCGACTGTTAAACAGCCACCCCACTATTGAACAATCACCTTCCGGCTATCAGACAGTTGCCTGACGGTTTGCCAATAGTCGCCGTTGGTTATGTATTTTCAAAAATTTGCATTAAGGACTGTAGACACTGAATTTTTAAGGCTTGATGATGAAATGAAGATAAATGTCGAGTAATGAAAATGACCAACATGTGCTTGGAAGCTAAGGAAAGAAAAGGTGAGAAGGAATCAATGAAATGTCTCGAAAACTAATATGTGACTTCAAAAACTCACAAAAATTAATCTACAAGGAATCCACTGATGTGTCATATACCATTGCAAAGATACAGATGTCTAGTTTTCATAGAAATTTATGGATTACAAATTAGAGTTGAACTTAAAAAGTTATGTGCAATTGAACAGTTGAAAGGGACGACACTGTAAAGTATGAAAATATGAAGGACTAGAACGGGAACAGCCGTCCGGCTGCTGACCAACAACCCCTTGTTGGTCAAATAGCCACCCGGCTATTGATTGACAGCCGTCTGGATGTTTGCCAACAGTCGTCCAACTGTTGGTCCCCTAATTTTGGAATTTTTTATTTCAAACCCTTTTTTTTTGGATTTTACTTCTTTTTTTTTATTCTAGCCCTTAACTATATAAACCCCCATTAGCTCACTTTTCAAGGCACACTGATTATCGAATATAATAATCTCTTCTCCCTCTTGAAGACATGCTCAAGAATTCAAGAAGTCTTATCTAGTTTAAAGCTTTTTGAGTATTTTATATTACTCTACACCCAGAAATGGTACGTCTTGAGAGCAGATTTCTCTTCTCCTTTCTATTTTCTCTTTTATCTTTCTTTCTTAGAATAAAGTATGTCTAGGTTAGTTTATGCTTAGAATAAGCATGTATAGGTTTTATTTTGATGCTTAGGAGCATGTTTAGGGTTTTATGAATTGTTTAACCCTTGTATTTGTTTTGCGAGATGGATAAGCGTGCCAAGGAAAGTTCGTTATATCTTTTGTATTAGAACCATGCTTAGGAATTTAATTTCCTTTGCGAATGCTTAGAATCATGCTTAGGAGCACATGGTTAGAATCATGCTAGGAGAACTTATAATTGCTTCGAAGCACGCTAGGAAATAGCATAAAATAGGTGACAATTACCATATTAACCCTTGAATGCTTAGATTGGACTAGAATAGCCTTGATTGATTTCGATTATTTGAGTTAGGCTAGAAATGCCATGATTAGGCTAGAATATGCCATGATAACCATGTTTAGGCTAGAAATGCCATGAATTATGCTAGAATAGCAATTGCCATGATAGAATTATCTATCTAGGTCGAAGTGCCACGATATTAGATTATGGCCTTGTATTATTATTGAATATGTCATTATAGAAGCTTAATAGACGTTGAATAGACTCACATATGGTGGTAAGAAAACCATCATCTATTGGGTTTCAAATTGATTATTGAATGTATGATTCATATAAATTAATGTATGGAATATTTTATTTGAAGTATTTAAAGTATAATTATTTTATTTTATTGTCGAAGAACAAGCGATATAATCCTCTTCCCCTTCTCCTATGTTCGACGAAAATGTAATCCATTCTCCTCCCTCTTTCTATGTATGAATATACAACTGCTATGATTGAATAATCATCTCACATGTCTAAATGAAGATAAAACTTGAAATGTGTGCATAAAACGAATAACATTAAGTAAATTGTATATCAATATGAGATATTTTTACTTGGTATCCCCCAATGGAGGCCGAATTTTGATTCGAGCGGGTTGAATGACACGTACCTAACTTCCCTATTCCATCTCTAAAGGGATGATGGTAGTTTAGGTCTTGAAGCAAGGGCTTGGATTATCCCCATTCATTCCCAATTGAATAATTGGGTAGCAACTCCATTTCCCCAGACGTGCCCATAGCTCGTTTGCGTTCCCTTAAGTCTCGAAAGAGGCTTTGACATAGTATCGTGTTCACAAATGCTCTGACGAATGAAAGCCCAATTGACAGTGGTGACTCCACTAGGGATAAACGAAGTTGATTCTGATTGGGATACCAAAAATTCTAATAGATCATGTTGACATTTTGAGTCCTTGCATCATTACACTTTTGCACACAATGAGCACGAACTACATAAACTAGCCGTATGGCATTGGCTTGAAAAGTCTCAACCTCTATTCGACTCCTAGACGACTTATGTTGGTGTCATCACCTTTGAGCATGTACCATTGAATTGGTATAAAAAGGGATCGGCCCAATGGGGCATCTCTCACTCTAAAGAGCCTAGACCATTGGACCCTTAAGACTAAAGCCCATATAGACGGCTCTAGAAATTTTCAATAGGATGAATATCCAAAATGTTGAAATACATGTCTATGGATGTGAATTCCTATTACTAGTGACACATCCGAAAATAGGATTGTCTCCCAAGTATAGGAGTGTCGAAGTAATAAACTCGGTAAGACCGGGGTCGATCCACAAGGAAGGGAATTTAAGTGTTACAAATTATAAGCTAAGCAAATATGATATGGATGATTCAAAAGGATGGCAAGATAATATCAACAAGTATGAGTAAAGAACAAATTCTTAAACAATAAATAAGAATAACACAAGAGAAATTCACACAATAATAACGAGAGCTAAGGTTAGGGGATCTGCCCTTGATATTCAAATAAGGATAAACAACCCGTTTTAGTTATATGAATTATATTTGCTTCGTTACCAATATTTATACCACTTCTTGTAAATGGGTTCAAGCATCCAATGTGCCAATCTCCATATGTCTACAACAAAATCAAGGTTCCTAACTAGATTCGTGTCGGTAAGGAAGAACCATACGACATCTAGAAAGGATCCAAGCATTTGATGTGCCAAGGATTGTCGACAATGGATCAAGACCTCCACTTTACGAGTGGTGTCAAGATTGATTAAGAAAATAAATATAAATCATATAAACAACATAAGATTATGATTATTAAGCACATATTAAGGGTTAGAGAATCCTTACTCTTATATCAAAGGTTTCACCTTTTCACCTTAGCAAGAGAGAAATTAGCAAGACATTATAAAAGAAAGAACACAAAATGCAAGAAAAAGGAATTCATTAATAACACACAAGAGAGAATAACAAGACACAATACAAGATCTCAGCTAAGGCCAATATGATCCAGCCAAGGCCAAGATGCCCTAATGGGTCACAAGGCACCTCTATTTATAGATACATTCAGGGGCAAACTTGTCAAATTACGAAGGAATAGTTGTCAAATGTTAGGTGAACTAACTTTGACCATTAGGATCATTAGGTGTACCACTTTGACCACTAATTTTGACATTGAAATATTGAGCATTTTAATGACATGTCTTCATGAAAATTGTAGATATTTCTCTTAGCTTTCTAGAACATATTGATTTGCACAATATGGACACGTATTTTGAGAGATATGGTCCAAATACTGAGGCCTGGTCAGACTGAGTCGAAACTGTAGATGGGTTCACTTCAAGCCCGTTTTTGGTCCACTAAGAGCCCGAATTTGACGATACTTCTGAAATAGAATCTTGTATATAATTTAATCAGCTTTCCAAAACATTAAGACTTGCACCATTCTGATCTATAAATAGAGAGTTATGCTCATTTTACCGAACCTATAACTAAACCAAAATTAAGAAGAAATGAATTCCAAAGATGCAAGGACTACAAATATGCTTAAGTTGAGTAATTTAATGACACTATTAATGCAATATGATGAACTAAGCTCTTATTAAATATACATATTTAAGTGTTCATCAACTAGAATAACATCGACTCAATCTTATGAAATCATGAATGAATACCATATATTAAATCACCTATGAGAACAATATGGGGACATATGCCACAAGTTAGGGTTATCATGACATTTAGAAGTCATGTTATGATAATCATGAAAAATCCAACATCAATATGTTTGTTAGAATTAGGTGAGAGAATCTCGCATTCCCACATCCCATGATGATGACTTGGGATTGAGGACAAAGAACCCAGAAACAGAGACTTGACTTTACTTGTGTGGGAGAGATGAGGAGAAAGACTGAAACTATGTCTATGCCCTTGTATAAGCATGCATCATATCATGCATACATGCATGCATGCATGGCATAAATACCTTTGTTTTGCAGCCATCATAGCTTGGGTTAGACGAGGTGGTCATTTGACAAGGCAAGAAGAATCAGTTGACAAAAGGGCTGATCCAATAATAACAATGCTGAAATGGTCAAATTAAGAGCTGATATGACCGTACTCCAACAACAAGTGGCTTAACTCATTGAAGCACTCCAAAATAGGCCCAAACATTTGAACCAGATACCACTCGAGAGTAATGGTAATGGTGATGATGAGATAACCAAGGTAGAGATAGGGAAAAAAGCCCAATCAATCAATAGAAGCCTGAATTGGTCAAGCAGTTGGCTAAGGACATGGAGAAAGTCTAATCCTCTTAAAGAAGAAGGGGTTAAAAGGGGTTAAAGACTTAGACAATATCCTACTCATTGCAGATAATGATTTGCAGCCAAAGTTTTGCCTACTAGACTTGCCTAAGTTCAATAGAGAGGGTAACCACAAGACGCACTTGAGACAGTATGCAGTTGTCATGGCCAGCACTCCTTTATTAAAACAGTACATCTTAAAGTACTTCATGCTATCCCCAAAAGATGATACAGTAGTATGGTACCATCACCTCCCCAAGACAGTTCGAGAACATGGGAGGAGCTTTCTTAACAATTTGTAGAGCAGTACCGCCACAACACCTAACTAGGGGTAACCTTGAGAGACTTAGAGATGACGCTTCAGAAGCCCAATGAGACCTTCTCAAAGTATCTAGTCTGTTGAGGGTCACAAAGAAGAACTAGGACTATATGGTGATTAATAGAGCCTATACCTTCATTAGTGATAGGCTGGCAGGCTCTATCATTAAAACTTTTGAAGACCTATATGATTTGGGCATTCAAATAGAAGATTTGGAGGCCAGGCAAAAAAGAAGCAATAATAACTATCTTGGAAGAAGTCAAGGGCAGTATCACCAAGCTAGTGGGTCTAGCACGAAGCACATAGAGGTGAAAGTTGTCACCCAGCAAAGGAAGTTTAGCTATTTGGGATGACCATTATCTATGATCTTTGCAATAGTAAGAACTGAGGGGATATTACAGCCATTGCCACTAAGAGAGCTTCCAAATCTATTACTAAGGAATTAGAGGCATCAAAAGAAGTATGAATTCCACCAAGTGACCGAGCATGGGATTGATGATTGCACTCATTTTCATCACGAGATCCAAGATTTTATCGACGAGGGCTAGATTCCTGACCTAGAAACACATGAGCCTAATACAAGAAGCAATCTATTAGCCAATTACAATCGAGTACCTCCTCTACTGATCAAAATGCTTGGGTCGGGCTTGACTAAGAAGCAAGTCATGAACTCTTTTGAAGAAAGTAGGCTGAGTAGGGCTGAGATGGCCAAAAGAAGGGAGAAATCCAAGCTTGAACAACAAGAAGGGTCTACTAGAAAGGTGGCCACGAAGAAGAACTTTAAGATTGAAAAGCCCAAGACTGAAGAGCCCAAAGGTCAAAGAGCATAAGTTTAAAGAACCCAAGGCTGAAAAGCCTAAAGAAAAAGAGCCCAAGGAGATCATTGAGAGGGTGAAAGACGAGCCCATTCCTTTTGCAGCTAAGATCTACACCAAGAAGGGTGGATGGACCAATGTTGCAGTAAAGGGAGCCAAACGAAATTTGAAACCTAAATTTGTGTGTCCCAATGACAAAAAGGAGGAAAAGCCAAGAAAAGAAAAAGAAGAAGAAGAAGAGAAGTTGATGTGACCTGTACCAAGAGTAAGTCCACATCATTGAGTGCCTTTGCCATACAGTGGATGGCCAGAAAAGGGTCTAGAAGAGGCTCACCACTTAGAAGGCTTAAGGTAAAAAAGGGTGGCGAAGCTAGGAAATGGAAACGAGTTAAGAACCTTGTGTAGAGAGAGAGTTTACCTAGAAGGTGTAAAAAGTGAGAGTCATGAAAATTTGGGATGACATTCCTAAAGTCAAGACCTTTCCAAACTTTTGTGTTGACTTTACTAGTGATGAAAAAGAACAAGTAAGACTTGAGGGAGAAACACATGAGGGAGAAACATTAAGGGTGAGAATGTCTAAGGAGTGACAAGGAGTGTGAGATTTTACAATGAGAAGGAGAAAGAGAAGGAGAAGGAAAGAAAAACTGAAAAGATGGTCGAGAGAGGCAAAGAAGTTGCCAAGGAAGAAACCAAGAAAGAAGAAGAAGACCATGTCATTAAGCAATTAAAAAAGACCCAAGAGAATGCTAGCATTTCAGATTTATTGATATCATCCCAAAAGCATAGAGACGCCATGGCAAAGGCTTTGGTAGAGGTGGAAATATCAATGACTATTACTACAAATTAAACGGTGACCACTATAACCAACGGAACACCCAAGAGGGTAAATGAGAAGGGTGTAATCACATTCACCAATAAGGATCTGCCTTTCGAAGGAAGGAATCATGACAAGCCATTATTTATTATCGCAGAGATTGGTGGGAAGATGTCCCCTTGTATCATGACAAATGATTGATCTGCCATCAACATTATGCCAAAGAAGATTTTGCACAAATATGGTTGATAAAGATGAGCTTGAGCTTTGTAAGATGGTGATAAAGGCCTATGATGACTCGGAGAGGAGTGCCATTGGGATCTTTAAGGTGTTAGTGAAGACTAGGCTAATTGAAGTAATGACAAAATTTATAGTTCTTGACATTTCGGTTACCTTTGCTACTTTGTTGGGACGAGTATGATTCCATCCACTTGGTGAAGTCCCTTCCACACTACATCAGAAGATTCGGTTCAACGTGGATAAGGAGATTGTGAATGCGACTTCAACTATTGCACTAACTGCTTTAAATGTTAAGGTTGGAGAGATACCTTACATGGGAGGCTTTCATGTAGACATGATTGACGAAGTTAGCCCAATTTTCACTGGAATAATGAAGAAACAAGGATATTTGCTAGAAATTGGGTTCAGGAAGAATTGACGTGGTTTACCATTCCTTCTAAATTTCAAAGGCCAAACTTCTAGAAGAGGTTTTGGTTATGAGTCTGATGGGGAAGAACATGACTTTGAGCCTAAGAAGGGGAGATTCATCAAGTTCATCAAAGCCCAAGATACGAAGTATGTGGGAGTGTTAAGCCATGGGTTTTCAAGGGAATGTTGAAGCCCGGGTTTGAGATTTTCAAGGATATCCTTCAAGCAGGAATCTCCAAGGGGAATGATTAGGTTGAGGAAATGGAGAAGATGGCCATCAAGGGGGAGAAGCCTCAAGATCAAGCACCACCAATAGACTCTTCCATCGACCTTACCATCTTTATCGAGGAAGGAATCAAAGATGTATTTTATAAAGATGCATTTCTACTAATCTTTTTGAAGAAGTGGACATTGTTTATGTTTCTAAATTTGATGCAATAAAGAATCAGTTTGCTTACTTGCTTGATGTCTTTTCTAATGGCTTTGTGCATCATAATTTGTATTTCACTAGCATATTTGACATCAATGCCATTTAAACTTATAACATTAATCGTGGTACAATCGAAAAACCCAAGAACATATGTATTACACTCGATACAACTCCTGGAGAGAGAAAGAGAGAGAGAGATTTGAAAAATTATTAAAGAAACATGAAGAAGTCTTCGCTTGGTCTTATAATAACATGCTTGGAATTGAAAGAAGCATCACTCAGCATACGATTCCAACATATCTGCACATAAAGTTGATCCAGCATAAGTTGAGAAGGTTGAGACCGGAATAGGCTTAGAAAATGAAGGAAGAAGTTTCTAAGCAGATTAAAGCCAAGTTTTTAGAAGTGGTGAAATATCCAGAATGGTTAGCTAATATCGTTCTAGTGCTAAAGAAGGATGGAAGTGTTCGAATTTGTGTCGATTATCGAGACTTGAAATAAGGCCTTACCAAAGGATAATTTTTCTTTGCCTCATATTGATGTGTTAGTGGATAGCACTGCCACCAGCGTGATGTTTTCCTTTATAGATGAGTTTTTAGGATACAACCAGATAATGATCGCCGATGAAGACAAGATGAAAGACGATGCTTATTATAGAATAAGGAACTTACTATTGTAAGTGATGCCTTTCAAGTTGAAGAATGCAGGGGTCACTTACGAATGAATGATGACGACACTATTTCTTGATAGCATGCATAAGGAGATAGAAGTTTATGTGGATGACATGATGGTGAAATATGGGACTTGAGAAAGTCACTTTGAAACTTTAGATAGGTTCCTAAAAAGGGTGAAGAAATACAAGTCACGACTAAATTCGAAGAACTGTATCTTTGAAAGTCACCTCCGGGAAGTTGTTGGGGTTTGTAGTTGGCAAGAAAGGGTTAGAAGTAGATCCAGACAAGGTTAAGGTGATTACAGAGATGCCATCACCTAAGATAGAAAAGAAGTTCGACGTTTTCTCAGAAAGATCCAATATATCAGTTGGTCCATTGCCAAATTAATGACAGTTTGTGCTCCAATCTTAAGGCTTCTAAAGAAAGATCAATTGGTGAGTGGACTGACCAATGCCAAGATGTATTTGAGAAGATTAAGAAGTACTTGTAGAATCTGCCAGTTTTGAGATCGTTAAAACCTGGCAATAATTTGATTCTCTATTTTGCTCTTAAGGAAGAGGCCATTAGTGCTATGCTAGCACAAGAAGATAAGAATGGTATAGAGCATGCTGTCTATTATCTTATTTTAGCAAAAAGTTGCTACCGTATAAGACAAAGTATATTTACATGGAGAAAACATGCTTAGCGATGGTCTAACTCTCAAAGAAGTTGAGGCAATATTTTCAGTCTTATAAGATTAAGGCTGTCTCAAAAAAGGATCCGATGAAGTATCTTTATGAAGCATTATCATTGGTAGGGAAGCTAGTAAGACGGCTGGTCCAGTTGTTAGAATTTGACATTGAATATGTTACTAAAAAGGTGGTGAAAAGAAGAGTAGTAGCAAAGTTTTTGGCCATGAATCTAGTCGATGATGAGGACTATTGGAGTTGGAATTACCAGATGAGCATCTGGGGTAGTCTTGACAGTGGGGTGAAGGATGTTCTTTGACAAAGATGTCAATCGATATGCTGTTGGAATCGAAGTTATTCTACTATCACTAGCTAAATAAGTAATTCCATTCAGTAAGAAGTTAGAGTTTAAAGCCACCAACAACATGGTTGAGTATGAAGCTTGTGCCTTTGGTGTAGAAGTTGTGATTGCAATAGATATTGATGAAATAGAAGTGTTGGGAGATTCAAAACTAGTCTTCTCTCAGACCAATGAAGATTAGGATCTATGGGAAGGAAGGTTGAAGCCGTAGCTTGACCATATTAGAAGATTGATTAGGAGATTTAAGTAGCGTACCTTCACCCATCTCTCTAGAAATGAGAATTAAATAGCTAACGATGTAGCCTCTTTGGCATCAATTTGGGTAAATACACAAGAATTGTTGGTGAGACCAATAATGATATAATAAGAATGGGGTCCTTATTATAAGGAACCCTAAGTAATAGTGACCAAAGTGGATGAAAAGTCATGGTTTTATGACTTGAAGAGATACCTCGAGA
This sequence comes from Boswellia sacra, assembly GCA_013180625.2. NCBI lineage: Eukaryota > Viridiplantae > Streptophyta > Magnoliopsida > Sapindales > Burseraceae > Boswellia > Boswellia sacra. The sequence goes on from SNVD02005031.1 coordinate 186,966, forward strand.
GGATTCTACCAAATAAGACCAACGAGAAGAAAGGGTTGTACTATGAAGATTGGCTTAACAATTTAATTGTCATCAATGAGTCATGTACAAGAAAATGTCAGAAGGGATGCAATTGAGATGTGTTGATAAGAAAGAAGCAAGAAGGCTTATGAAAGAAATCCATAGTGGTGCATGTGGGCCACACATGAACAGACTAATGCTTTCGAAGAAGATAATGAGAAAAGGCTTTAATTGGCTAACCATAGAGACAGATTGTGTCCAGTTTGTGAAGAGGTGTCACTAATGCCAGATCAATAGAAATTTGATTCATTAACCACCCTTGGATTTACAAGAAATGATAGCACTATGGCCCTTTATTCCATAGGGCATTGACATTATAAGGAGATAAGGCCATCAGTCCCTAATGGACATCGATATGTAGTAGTGGCAATCGACTACTTTGCCAAGTAGATAGAAGCTTAGTCCTACAATAAATTTGAGGCAAAGTTGGCGGCAAAGTTTATTAAAAAGATTATCATATGTAGATTCGAAGTGCCAAATCATGTCGTAACAAAAAATGGGGTTCATTTCCAGGTTGAAACTAAAGCCTTATTTGAGAAATATGGGATTGAACATCATAAGTCGTCTCTATGTAGGCCACAGATGAATGTACTAGTAGAAGCAACCAATAAAAACATCAAGATGATGTTGGCCAAGATGATACAGACATACAAAGATTGGGCAGAGAAGCTGGTGTTTGTGTTATGGGGTTTTAGAACAACACCTAGAAGTTTGATAGGCATGATGCCTTTCTCATTGATGTATTGTTCAGAAACGGTCCTACCAATTGAGATAGAAATGAAATAAGCGAGAGTTTTGATGAAAGTAAAAATGCCTAAAAGGCAATAGATTGACAATAGATGTTAAAAATTGCCTTTGATTGATGAGAAAGGAATGAAAGCCAGATATCATATGCAATTATATCATAAACGGGTTGCTTGAGACATTAACAAGAGAATAAAGGCCTGGAAGTTCAAGGAAGGGGAATTGGTCCTTAAATAGGCTAGGAAAGTAGTGTTTGATCTGAGAGGGAAGTTCAAACGAAACTAGGAGGGCTTATTCATTGTGACAAAGGTCATGTCCGATGAAGCCGTCATCCTATCAAATATAGAAGAAAATAAATTCACTAAGCCCATCAATATGGACAGGCTGAAGAAGTATTATGTATTAAAAAAAAAGATATGAGAGAAAAAATAATTAATCAAAAAACCAGAAATAGCTAATTAACGACAGGAGTTGTCTCATTGTGCACATGTTATTGAAAGAACCAACGATTGTACTTTTATTAATGAAATGAAATTGTTTGAAAACAAATACGCCTTTGAAATGTTTTATTATTTTGCATACTAACAAGAGAAAAGCATCTAACATCTAAGCTAACAATGGAACTAAACAATGTCGTCTCTACCTCTTCGATGGACTACGAATAGGCTCACCATATCATTCATGGCACCGTCTAGCTCGAATAATAGGATCAGGAATGGAAGCCTGGAAAGACACTCAATCCTTGTATCGGTCATCTGTTTCAAAATCAGGATCATGGAATAGATTCCTTTTGATAGTCTGATATGGCCAAGAATCCTTGACATGCTCTACATAACGAGCAAACAATTTACTAGGACCAAATGTAGTCAGTGAATCCACGATCTTTTGCTTAAGTCCATACTGTCGACGCAGTCTAGCAGGATCATAGAAAGAACACTAGGTGAAACCCACTAACGGCATACATGCAATGTAGGTGCCAATTGTCACGTGGTCCGGCCTCTACCATAGATAGTGCCAACGAATCTGGGTATTAGGAATGACTTGAAGCCAGTTGATCCAAGAAGAACGTCTCTCAAGTCTCCTCCTCATATGAAGTCGAGGGCTATAATGAAAAATATTTTTATCAGGTGGTGCTAGAATGGATAGCCTCTCTTACAAACAAATCTCTCAAAAAAAAAAAGAGAGAAACAAAAGAAAAGAAAAATAAGTAAAAGCCAACTAAGTCGAAAACCTAAAAAGGCAGCTTAGGCAAAAATTAAGGCAAGCCTGTTAAGTTGAAAACTTGAAAGGGTAGTTTAGGCAAAAGTTGGGGCATGAAAGAAAAAGAAAAAGCCTACTGAGTTGAAAACCTAAAAAAGGCAGCTGAGGCAGAAGTTAGAGCAAGCTCACTAAGTCAAAAATCCAGAAAGGACAACTTAGGCAAAAATTAGAGCATGAAAAAAAATGATGAAAATCAGCTAAGTCGAAAGCCTGAAAAGGCGGCTTAAGTAAAATTTAAGGTTAAAAGAAAAACCTAAAGAAGTAGAAGATTGCTGTTAAACTTCTAACTCAGATCAATCCTCACTCGATCCAGTCTAATCAATGTCTTAGCTAGCATAAAAGAAACTACTGTGGAATCGAGTCAAATATAAGGAATGATGGTCACAAGATCCAGGTCACTAAGACCGTCTGATAAGACCAGTAGAAACTTGCAAGAAGGCAAAGTAAATCGAATGAGGTCTTATCTACCATTTCAAGCAAAGGCATGATGGAAGATAATCTCACTCTATCGTCTTTGGTGCGAATACCCATGGTAGAAATCGAAAAGTCAAAGAAATGGGTAAGATCAGACAACGATAGTGTCCCGATAGTAAGCAAAATAATACTCTTAGAACCGGGTGAATAATAACTGAGTATGGCAGAGAATTCCTCATATAGGGGGCAAAGCTCTTGCCCATTGAAGTGAAAGATGTGATCATGAGGATCCATGAAGGTTGTGCATTTTTAAAAAAAATAGATGTCAAGCTTCACATTTTGAAGGAACTTCAGATAGTAAAAACCGCTGGATTTGAGTTGTTTCTAGTCATCGTCTTTTAGAGGCTTCAAGAGAGGCTGGAAGGTCTTGAGAGAGGCCTTAGACATGCTAAATAGTATGAAGGGGAGTTAGGAAGCATGAAGGAAATCTTGAGGAATGACAGAAAAGTGTGAGGAAGCAATGGAGAGGAGCAACACTTAATAGTACAAAGAACGAAGCAAAAATGCCAAGAAAAGAGAAGACCACGAAGAGAACTACTGTCCAATGGTCTGTCAGCCACCCGACGGTACCTTGACAGCACCCGACGGTATGTCAGCAATTTGATGGTCTATCACCCGATGGTTTGACAGCCGCTCGATGGTTATGAGGGCAAAATAGCCCACCAATCCCTCTTTTCGCGTGTTTTTCAACTTCCGGGATGCGTATCAACGAACATTTTTTAGCGCGTGACTTCCAGTTTTTGTAATTTTACTCAAAATTGAATGATTGATGATGTAGAAATGAATTTCAATAAATTTAGATGTAAATTTATCGAAATATGCATAATTTAAGAAGCAATGTATGAGGCTTAAAATAGAAAATTTACACTAAATCTTTGAAACTTGTTCACATAACTAATTACCTTGATTACACACGATGAAAAGTTGAAACATAAAAGTATACATAAAGCAAAATGAACAAAAGAAATCATGAAACAAACCGATGGTGATAGTCCTCACTCATCGTCATCATTGTTAATATCGAAGTAGAAATCAGCAACCTGAGGCTGAAGACACTCAACCTCCTGGTCCAGATGAACAACCTCCTGATGACTTGTCTAACCAAGTAAAAGAATCACGTAGTTAGAAAACTATTACGATAGATATCATGCATACATGAAGCATAGAGTGGTATTTTACCTGATACTGATGTGACATCTGTAAAATATATCTATGAGAAGCAGTCTGCATGCGAAAGACTCCTCCATGGAAGATCATGGTACCTATATTGCATTGCATTTGTATAATTAATAATTGATTGAAGAATGACAGGAAGCCTGAGAAATATATAGTCAGAAGATTTACCAGAGTGGCATCCTATGGAACAAAGGAAACAGGCACGGTTGGATAGTGATCACATAACTACTAATCTATCCATTAGCATCCCATGTTAGGGATAAGCCTAGAGGTCATCAATCACATGGCGGGCTGGAGTAGCTGAAGGAGATGGAGGTGGACATGGTTGCTGAGTGGTAGTAGAAAAGGAAGTAGATGTGCCAGTATCCCGAGAGGAGGCTCTCGATCTCTTCCCACAATGAGCGAAATATCTACTAGCACAACTAGACATAGTAGGAGGATGAAGAGTCTCATCAGCAGATTGGCCGGGTCTAATGTGTAACATGATAACTAGAACTCAGTCGATGTAAGAAGTTGTCACCAATGGGAACTCGATCATATTCAAATGAATCCCGATTGTGTAATTTGACACCTCTGGCTCCATGGCCAATTTAGCTGAATCTATCATCAGAACCGGTGGTAAAGGAGAAATCAAACGACGCGATGAGTCTTTGAACCAATCCCAAATGCAATCACCCAAATACCAGATCATGCTATTCACGCATGACAGAAGAATATGGTAGTAGTTGAATGGGGAGGCAACCCTCATAGCCACCAACCAGTTCTCCTCGGGCCTTCACCACTCAGAGCAGATCTGCAAAGAACAAAGAAACATGGCAAGATTGTGATATAAATGAAGTATTAACTATTATGTCTTTTACCTTATTCTAGGTCATCGTGTGAATATATAATCACAAAAGAAGTCCAACTTATGAGACCTCTTGAGCTTTACACAACGTGCAATCCACCTCCTTATCCATAGGAAAGAAATGTCCTCACAAGCAAGGAGTGTGGAAAATAGAACTCCTTGCTTATCTACCCATATCTGTCATGAATGAAACAGAATCAGAAATGGAATTCATATAAACAAAACAAAAAGGTATAGAAAAGGAAAGAAGTTAGCTGAAGAAGTAGATCAAAACCAGTAATCGCGAAAACGCCTTGAAAAGCGCTATCCAAATTGAAGTAAAACTGGTCGAGAGTAGCACAACCCCAGTCGAAATCCCTCACTCAGTTGAGATCTTAGAGGATAGGAAGTAGAGTCAAGAAGGTGGTGTTCAATGTATTAGCAAAGAGCGTTGAATCGAGTAGATACACAATGAAGCTACGTGCATATTGATCCACCCCACCTGAAGTCAAGTTAGATCTCCTCCTCCAATACTTATATAGGGGAGTGTATCAAATGACGACCTTATCGTTGACCTTTACCTCACACCCAAGTAGCTATTGGATCAAGTTCTGCTAATCATCTGAGTCTGCGATATAGGCATTCATAGCAATGACTTTATCACCACATTAAAGGCTAGTTAGAGCGGCAACATCAAGAGGCATGATAGTCATCTCACCAATAGAAAGATGGAATGTGTGGGTCGTGTTCATCTACCTCTTGCACAAAACAGCTAACGCTTGACGATCAGGTTATCGAGAAGCATGTGAAAGACAAGTGATAAACTCATACAAGTCAATAGCAGTAATCCTACTTTTAATAGCCTTATTTTCTATCTATAAAAACCAACAGTGGGCTCCTAAAAATGACCTATACATCTTGTTCTCATGGTAGTCCTAAGGCAAGAAATTGAAGTCTTTATATGAATACATGCTTAGAAAATTCCTAGAAAATGGAAAATCAAAAAATGAAGAAGAATGCATACTTGGCTGATCGTGTGGGAAGCCACATCATAGACAACATACACCTCTTGATCCTTTAAAAGACCTTGTAATGTCTATTTCCAAACCTGATCGCTCTCATTCAAGTCAAGATGGACTTGATGACCCGCCATTGAAAAGAGAACGTCGAGACGATCACGTAAGAGAAAACTAGAAGTGAATCAGATGAAGAATGAAGAAGTTACACGTGAATAAAGTAATAAAAAGACAAATGGGCTTTATATAAGCCCTTGACTACTAGCTGTTACTCAAACCATCAAACAAGTGTTGACTGACCCTCGGGCCGTGGTCAGATAGTAAGGCAGCTGGTTGAAAACCGGCCAGCTATCCTTCTAATTAGGGGCAGATCGGTAAAATGAGAGAAAGAGAAAAGAAAGAAAAGAAAAAGAAGAAAAACAAAGAAAGAAAAGAGAGAAAAATGCGTGATAGAGAGAAAAAAGCGAGAAGAAAAATAAGAGAGAGATAAAAGTAGGAGAGATAAAACAAGAGAGAAAAAAGAAGAAAGAACGAAAAGAGAGAGAAAAGAAAAGAGAAGAAAGACTTTGCATCGACCGTGATACACTGAAGGAATTTACGGACAAAATCGGTGATAAAGCAACCCGCCATGGTAATAGTTTAGCAACTCACAGGGAAAGAAGAGTAGCATTAGTCGATAGAATTTTTGATCGAAATCACATGAAAGAATTCCTCTAAGTACTAGAAAGTAGTTTGTTGAAGAACACACTGAACAAGGTAAAACTTTGAATTGATTTTACATCATTAATAGATCTTTGAATTTTGCAGGAACTTACAAAGACAGTGAAAGAATCCCTAATGAGTCCAAGAATCAATGACATGATAAGGAACTTCTCAATAAAAGGCATAATAAATGCGAGAGAAGTTGAGAATGAAGAATGTTAGAACATGACAAATTAATAATTTCTCTAGTGGATTAGAAGGAATCAAGAATTACTAAAGAAGATCAAAAAAGCATGAAGATTACTTGATAGAAAGGCATGAAACTAAGAGAATGCAAAGTTTGAGGAGATAAAAAAAGTTATGAAGAATACTTAGCCAAAGGCACGAAGAATGAGAAGGTCTAAAGAGCACGAATAGTGTGTGATAGAAGTTTTTCCATCAGGCAGGTATTAAAAGGAAACTCTAAGAAGTAGGTACACTTATGTATATTTTTAAGCCATTAGAATAGGCACAAGCTCTAAGAAGAGGTGTACAAAAAAGTATTGAAAACCCTAAGAAGTAAGTGCACTTAAGAGTGTTTTAAGCCCCTAGAATAGGCACAAACCCTGAGAAGAGGCACATTGAAGAGTGTTGAAAACCCTAAGAAGTAGGTGCACTTAAGAGTGTTTTAAGCCCTTAGAATAAGCACAAGCCCTAAGAAAAGGTGCACTGCAGAGTATTGAAAATCATAAGAAGTAGGTGCACTTAAGAGTGTTTGAAGCTCTTTTAGAATTAGCGCATTGAAGAGTATTACCAAACCCTAGGAAGTAGGTGTACTGAAGAGTGTTAGAAACCCTAAGAAGTAGATGCACTAAGAAGTATTTTGTCATAGTATCATAAGAATGCTTTCATTCGCCCTTGAATGGACACCTCAGCCCTTAGATGGGTACTTTAGCCCTTAGACGAGCACATTCACCCTTGGATGGGAACCCTAACCCTTAGATGGACACTTTGGCCCTTGGACGGGCACATTCACCCTCCAATGGGTACCTCAGCCCTCAGATGGGCATCTCAGCTCTTAGATAGGCAAATTTGCCTTGAATTGGCACTTTAGATGGGCACTTCAGCCTTTAGATGTGCACATTTGCCCTTGAATGGACATAATCACCCTTGAATGGGCAACTCAACCCTTAGATAGGCACATTGGCCCTCAAGTAGGCCTTTCAACCCTCAAATGGGCACACCTTTTGTATAAGTAGAAGGAGAGGAAGTAGATGACGAGAAAGTCTGATAAAATAAAGACGAAGGCAAAGATGTCGAGATAGAAAAAGGAAAGACAAGGCGAGGGTATTTTGTCAACCTTTGTGTCTCAAAAACCTCTCCAAAGAAGAGGTAAACTGTGGACATTGAATTTTAAGGCTTGATGATTAAATGAAGATGATGCTGAGTAATGGAAATGGCTAACATGCCCTTGGAAGCCAAAGAAAGAAAGGTGAGAAGGATCGATGAAATATCTTGAAAACTGGCACGTGACTTCAAAAAATCACAAAAATAAATCTAGAAAGAATCTTTTGAATCATATATTGTTGCGAAGCTACGAATGTATAATTTTTGTAGAAATTTACAGGTCATAAATCAATAAAGGTTAGGTGCGATCAAATAGAAAAAGACAAAAGGGATAGCACTGGAAAGTGCAAAAATAGGAAGGACAAAATGGGGAACAGTCGCCCAACAATTTGCTAACAGCCACCTTGCTTTGGTCCTTAATTTTGGAAATTTTCATTTCAAACCTTCCTTTTTTGGATTTTGCTTCCTTTTTTGATTCCAGTCCTCAACTATATATCCCCTAACTCACTTTTTAAGACACACCGATTATTGAATATAATCATCTATTTTTCCTCTTGAAGACACGATTGAGAATTCGACAAGTCTTTTCCAATTTAAAGCTTTTTGGGCATTTTATATTACTTTAAAATCGGAAAGGGTACGTCCTGATAGCAGATTTCTCTTCTCCCTCTTATGTTCTCTTTTATCTTTCTTACTTACAATAAAGCATGTGTAGGTTAGTTGATACTTATAATAAGCATCTATAGTTTTTATTTTGATGCGTAGCAGGATGTCTAAGGTTTTTTGAATTGTTAAACCTTTGTGTTTATTTTGTGAGATGGATAAGCATGTCGAGATGAGTCTGCTATCCCTTCTTTTTTAGAATCATGTTTAGAAATTTAATTTTCTTTGCGAATGCTTGAATCATGCTTAGGAGTACATGATTAGAATCATGCTAGGAGAACTTATAATTGTTTTGAAGCATGCTAGGAAATAGTATAGAATAGGTAAGAATTACCATATTCCCTTTTTGAATGCTTAGATTGGGCTATAATAGCCTTATGTGTTTGAATTAGGCCAAAAATGCCATGGTTAGGCCAAAATATGCTATGATAATCATGTTTACGCTAGAAATGCCATGAATTAATATGAATTATGCTAGAATAGCAATTGCCATAATAGAATTATGGAATCTAGGTCAAAGTGACATGATATTAGATTATGGCCTTGTATTATTATTAAAAATACCATGAAAGAAGTTTTATAGACATTGAATAGACTCACATATGGTAATGAGGAATTTATCATCTTTTGGGTTTCGATTTGATTATTAAATGTATGATTCATATATGTATGAAAAAATTTATTTAAAGCATTTAAAGTAGAATTATTTTATTTTATTGTTAAAGAACAAGCAATGTAATCCTCTTCCCCTTTTCCCATGTTTGATAGAAATGTAATCCGTTCTCTTCTTTCTTTCTATGTATGAATATATAACTACTATGATTAAATTATCACCTCACATGTCTAAATGAAGATAAAAGTTGAAATGTGTGCATTAAACAAACAACCTTAAATGGACTGCATATCAATATAAGATCTTTTTCTTTGGTATACCCTAGTGGAGGTCGGATTTTGGTCTGGGCAGGTTGAATGACTCATAGCTAACTTCTCGAACCCATCTTTGAAGGGATAAGGGTAGTTTAGGTCCTGAAGCGAGGGATTGAATTGCCCCCATTCATTCCCAATCGAATAATTAGGTGATGATTCCATTTCTGTAGACGTGCCCATGGCTCGTTTGTGTTCCTCTAAGTCTGGAAAGAGGCTTTGACACAGTGTCGTAGTCGTAAATGCTCTGACAGGATGAAAGCCTCGTTCACAAGGACTTCTATATTTGTTTCTTTGCTTCTTTTTTCAATACAACCCCTCTCCTCCTGATTTGTTAAGACATCTATAAATCATCTCTTCTTCCTCTTGAACACACACTTGAGAATTCAAGAAGTATTTTCTAGTCTAATATTTTTTTCGGCGTTTTGTATTGCTCTAAACCTGGAAAGGGTACGTGTTGAGAGTAATTCTCTCTTCTCTCTCTTAATTTCTTCTTTATTTTTCTTGCTTTAGAATAAGCATAATTAGGTTTATTTATGCTTAGAATTAGCATGCTTAGGATTTATTTTTATGTTTAGAAGCATGTTTAGGGGTTATTATGAATTGTTCTAACCCTTATTTGTTTTGCTAGATGGATAAGCGTGTCAAGGTAAGTCCGCTTTCCTTCATTTATCTAAACACATGTCTAGGAGTTTATTGTTCTTTGCGAATGCTTAGAAACATGCTTATGAGCACATGATTAGAATCATGATAGGAGAACTTATAATCGCTTTGATATATGCTAGGAAATAGTATAGTATAGGTAAGAAGTACTATATTGCCCCTTAAATGCTTGGATTGCAGTAAAAGAGCCTTGTTTGAATTAGGCTAGAAATACTATCATTAGGCTAGAAATTCCATGATAATGTAAACTAATGTGAATTATGCTAGAATGGCAATAGGTAGAATGCCATGATAGAATTATCAAATCTAGGCTAGAATGCCATGATATTGATGATGGCTTAGTTTGATTTTTGAATGTTTGAATATTTTATGAATGTATCACGTTAGAAGTGTTATTGTATGATTGTCATGAAGTGGCAGTGGACTCACATTGATGGTAAGAGACTATTAATTGGAATGAATGCCCTAAATGAATAAATGTAGAGGTTCAATAGACATTGAATAGACTCACATATGGTGGTGAGGAATTCATCATCTATTGGGTCTCGAATGGACCATTTGTACCTAATATTTGAATTTATGGATGAATGTATATTTAATAGAATTTATTGTTGAAGAACAAAGCAATGTAATCCTCTTCCCTTTTCCCTATGTATGATGGAAATGTAACTCTATTCTCCTCCCTTTTTCTATGGATGAACATATAACTGTTATTTGATTGAATAATCACCTCACATGTCTAATGAAGATTAAATGGTACGTGTGCATAAAATCAACAACTTAAGTGGACTATGTAACAACATGAGCTATTTTAATTTTGTATACCCTAGTAGAGGCTGGGTATTGATCCGAGTAAGGCGAATGGCTCGTACCTAACTTTCTGAACCCATCTATGAAAGGATGAGGGTAGTTTAGGTCCTAAAGTGAGGGATTGGATTACCTCCATTCATTCCCAATTGAATAATTAGGTGGCAACTCCATTTCTCTATACTTGCCCATGGCTCGTTTGTGTTCTCTTAAGTCTTAAAAGAGGCTTTGACATAATGTCGTGGTCTCAAATGCTCTAGCGAGATGAAAGCCCGTTCACACCAACACATTAGCCTAAGTTATGTATAATCAAGACTAAGTTACAGGCAGTTGGAATACTCTAGTATTTCTATAGGCTAAGTGAGTATAGCTAACTAATGTATAGCCAATGTTAATCTATAGGCCACTATAATGGCAAAAAACATGTTATGACATGCTTTTGATTAAGGGATGAAATTTTTTGGAACTGTTACTTGATTTTCTGATGAATAAACAATTTATTTGATTTTCTTTGATACATTCCCAATTTTTTTTCTCATGCATACATGAGTTGTTATAATGTAGCTTACATAAATACAAATATCAATATTAATGCCAGTATATTTAGATATACAATTTTCTTCAAGCATGTTTCAACAGCTTTCAATCTTGCCTCCAATGACTTTAACTCTTCTTGCACATGCATGTTTGCATATAATAATATGCAGCAACTTCTTCGATATCTTGAATCCAAAAAGAGTAACAATCACATACCCTTCTATCACAGTAGAAGTACAACTTGTTAAAGTTAGCATGTGATTATGAAATTTTCACCATAGCTTTCTTGCCACACAAACACGTCCTATTTTGAACTTTATTATTTTGCCATTCACCTCCCTTGCAACATCTCTTCCATCAGCTATGAAAAATGCTAGCAAATGAGATGTTAGAAGTATGAGAAGTATGAAGGTTTATAAAAGAGAGGCAGAGATGTGTTACAAGCAACAACTAATAGTTTATGTAAGGAAAAAGGTGAGTGAGATGTTTACATATACAAAAGAAAGTAGCCATTGGTGTACATTACAACACCACAATAGCATTTCCATGAAACTTAAGGGTTATTTCTAACTTTTTGTTTTCATTTACTTATTATTTTTTTATTTCCTTTATTTGTCAAGTCAAACAACTAATGAATCAAAAGTATTTAGAGGTCTATCAAAGGGGTAATAAGGTCATTACATAGAATATGTGTAGTAGTAACATGGGGAAGCTCACGTCAGGGTCATTTGTGCCTAATTCGAAAAAAATGAGGCATGTCTAAAATTTGTCCTATATAATATCAATGTCTCATTTTCTATCTCTTCTTACGTAATAGTGAACCAATTATTATTTCAGAAGAACAAAAAAAAAAGACCAATAATTACTTTATTTACACAAAGAATAAATGATTTTTGCCTTCTTCAGCAATCTTAGTAATAGGTGCAAATTGTACTTTGAAAACTTTAGAATGACATAAGCATTAACAATTTCCACAGCTGTGACAAAATTGAAAGAATTTTTTTCTACAATTGGATAAGGTTCTGGTACTAAGACGTTATGGCTGGCGATGGAAATGGGAATTAAAGAGGTTTTCAAAATCATGCTTTTGGGAAAAAATAAGTGAGGTTATTTACATCAAAATCATTGTTCTACATATCTATTTACTTAGTAAACCTCTTAATAAAATATTTGAAACTATTTACTTAATATTGCCTCTTTGCGAATTGCTCATACATGTAGTCAATTTGTTGAATATTATTTTTATTGTAGTATGATTTTTCTTAGCTATAGCAAAATATATACCTAAGCGCAAATGCGTATGACTCATACTAGAAACTTCGTAAAACAAGAAGTTTGTGCTGAATAAACTAAACAGTCACTTCTTTTTCCTCCAAAAGTTTTAAATATTTCCTCTAGTTTCAAGTGTAGCTCTTACTCCGGTCCAAAATGCTAAGCAAGATAGTCTTTTCATCTTAGCGTTTGGGGGATCATTTCATCCCATATGCTAGTGTCTCCATCGTAAAATACTTCTTCTAATTTAAATGAAATTGTATTGATTTGTGATTATGCTTCTGTAAAAAAAATGTTTATTAGAAAAATCATTTTGCACCGAATAACGGATTGATAGAGCTTGATATAGGTGTTTCTTAAATATTATAAATTGTCTTTATGAATGTGTTTTTTAGCACTCCTACCTGTTTTATATTTGTCTATGAATTTCAATTTGTGTATGCAAAAATTTTTGTAGTTTCTATAATTTATTAATCCCAGTTATTACTGATCTCCTATTTTTCTAATTTGCTGGCGATTAGGAAACTTGTGAAGAAATCTGGAGATAATTTGTGGCTAGAGTAGGTTGTTTTGAAGCAATAAATCTAGAAATTTTCTGTGCTCTCATGCAAACATACAAACTGAAATCTAAGTGCAGAAATGTAAGAAAGAACAAAACAAAATTTACGTGGTTCGATCCATGATCTACTCCACAGGAGGGATAAAAATAAATGCACTAGAGAGAATTCGGATTACACACTCTCCTCACTGCACTCTCAGCTTAGAACCACTCTAAGCTCTCTGTTTTTGCTTCCTAGACACTCAGTTTTCTTTGCTGTGTTTTTATGCAACTTGCATGGCCTGCATCTCACTTACTTTTACTGCATATCAGTATTAATAGCCTTTCTAAGTGGCTAACTAAAGTGAAATACAGCAGCCAGTAAATAGACAGTAAGACAGCTACAAACATACAATAGGACAGCTGCAGACAGATAGTAAGAGAGCTGCGGACAGATAGTAAGAGAGCTGCAGACAAACAGCAACTAAAACAGCAGCATGTTACTGGTTGACATGCTGTGGCTTGAGTCACAATTGCATCAATTCTCTACCTTGACTCAAGGTCAGTGCATTGTCCCTCCAATTCTCCAATTATGCCTTGGTGACTCCAATTAGGCTTAAACAGAGCCTGAATTTTTCTGTTGGAAGAGGTTTGGTTAACATGTCAGCTGGGTTTCTTACAGTAGGGATTTTCTTCACTGCAACAATTCCTTTTTCTGCAATTTCCTTCACAAAATGATATTTGACATCTATGTGCTTTGCTCTTCCATGATGAACTTGATTCTTGATCAAATGGATGGTACTTTGATTGTCACAATGGAGTATAAAACTGTCTTGATTAACACCTAACTCCATAATCAATCCTTTAAGCCATAAACCTTCTTTGATTGCCTCTGTAGCTACAATATATTCAGCTTCAGTTGTTGAAAGAGTAACCATGCTTTGAAGCCCTGCTCTCCAACTAATTGCTTTTCCCCAAATTGTAAACACATAACCTATAATTGATCTTCTATTGTCCTTGTCTCTAGCATAATCTGAGTCGACAAATCCTTCCAAAGCTCCACCTGAATTATGACCTTTTCCATAACATAATCCAAGAGAAGTTAAACCTCTTAGATATCTTAGTATCCACTTGGCAGCATCCCAATGAATTCTTCCAGGATTACTCATGTATCTACTAACCATACTTACTGAATATGCAAGATCAGGTCTAGTGCAAACCATTGCATACATTAAAGAACCAACTAAGCTTGCATATGATGTAAAAGCCATTTCTTCCTTCTCCTTTTCAGTTTTGGGACAATCTTCTGCAGAAATTTTGATTTGTTCACCCATGGGAGTGGAAACCATCCTTGCTTTGTTCATGTTGAACTTGAGCAGCAATTTTTCTATGTAATCTTTCTGACTCAACCATAATTTATTCCTGGATCTATCCCGAATTATTTGCATACCAAGAATCTTCTTTGCAGCTCCCATATCCTTCATATCAAACTCAGATTTTAGTAAATGCTTAAACTTGTTGATACTTTGCTCGTTCTTTCCTATCAACAACATGTCATCAACATATAACAATAAATAGAGATAATCACCATTGCATCATTTTTGATAGTATACACAATTGTCAAATTGACTTCTCTTTAGTTCATTTTCAATCATGTAACTATCAAACCTTTTATACCATTGTCTAGGGGCTTGTTTCAACCCATAGAGTGATTTTTTCAGCAAACACACATGATTTTCTTTGCCTTTAACTTCAAAGCCTTCAGGTTGCTGCATCAGAATTTTTTCTTCAATGTTTCCATGCAAGAAAGTTGTTTTTACATCCATTTGTTCTATTTCCAGGTCTTCTTGAGCTGCCATTGCCAATAGAAGACGAATGGGTGTATATCTCACTACTGGAGAATATATTTCTTGATAATCAATACCTTCCACTTGAGAATAACCCTTAGCTACAAGTCTAGCTTTGAATTTTTCAGGTTGCACTCCATCAATACTAGATTTTTTCTTAAAAATCCATTTGCGACCTATCACTTTAATTCCCTTTGGCTTTGGAATTAATTCCCAGGTCTGATTTTTTAGTAGAGAGCTCATTTCTTCCCTCATTGCAGCTATCCAATGCTTTGAATTCTTTCTTGTCACAGCATCAATGTAATTTGTGGGTTCTTGCTCAAGTGCTTCTCCTACTTGTAAAGTATAGGCAACAATATCAGCTTGAGTATACCTCTTAGGAGCTTTTACTTCTCTTCTAGCTCTATCTCTACTAAGCAAATAGTCTTGTAACTATTCAGCACCATTTTCAGAATTTTCATCTTGATCAAGTGTCTCTTGATCAATTTGAGTTTCTTGCATATCTTGTTGCCCTTCACCATGCTCCACATCACTTTCATGTGTTTCCTCTTCAGTTTCTGAATTTTTCAGCTCAACATCTTGAGACTTTATCTCAAACTCAAATTTAGCAAGCTGAGATTTATCATACACATTACTCTTGTGACATGAACTTTCATCTAATCCTAATATTTCATCTTCCCTGAAAACCACATCTCTGCTGATTATTGCTTTTCCAAGCTGAGGACACCATAATTTGTATCCTTTCACTCCAGGAGGATAGCCAAGAAACAAACATTTGAGTGCTCTTGGTTGAAGCTTCTTTTGCCTAATGTGTGCATAGGCAGTTGCTCCAAATACTTTCAAGTGATCAAGACGTGGTACTCTACCAGTCCACACTTCTTGAGAAGTCTTCAGCTTTATGGCTGTTGAAGGACACCTGTTTATTAAATAACAAGCAGTAGCAGCAGCCTCTGCCCAAAATCTTGCAGGTAATTTAGCATTAAACAGCATGCATCTAACCCTCTCTAGAATGGTTCTATTCATTCTTTCAGCCAACCCGTTTTGTTAAGGAGTACCCTTTACTGTTCTATGTCTAACCACACCATGTTCTTGACAATATTTGGTAAATTCTCCCCCACAAACCTCAAGACCATTATCAGTTCTAAGAAATTTCAGTTTCTTACTGGTTAGATTTTCTACCGTTGTCTTCCAATGTTTGAATTTTTCTAATGTTTCATTCTTAGATTTCAGCATGTAAATCCATACTTTCCTACTGAAATCATCAAGAAAAGTGAGAAAATACCTGGCACCACTTAATGACTTGGTCTTGGCTGGCCCCCATAGGTCTGAATGGACATATTCTAGGATGCCTTTGGTGTTGTGCTCTGCTACAGCAAACTTCACTCTGGTTTTCTTTCCAAAAATGCAGTGTTCACAAAATTTCAGCTCTGGTAATTTGTGCCTGCCAAAGACACCTTGCTTTTCAAGAATCTTCAATCCTTTCTTGCTAACATGTCTGATGCGTTCGAAACTAGCAAGTATACTAGTCGCACAAGTAATAAAGTGATGAGTAAGATATCGTTCCCACGAGGATTGATTCTAATTAAATTTGTTATTCGAAAGCAAAAACAGAGTAAATGGGGGGTTTTTTTGATTGATTAACTAAGTGAAATAATAATGCAAACGAAGAATAACAAAACAGAAAGTTAATTCGAATGAAAAATCAATGAGAGAAAGCTGGTTAAGGGATCCTTCTCTACCACAAGATTGGATTTGCGAATTAATCGTAGAATTGTCATCCAATTACAGCATTGAAGTTATCAACCGTAGATAACAACAAGCTCTGTTATCCAATCTTTCCTTACTTTGTTGTTAAATAAAATAGGCTCTTTACTTAATCTCTATCCATTAAACAACCTAGAACAAGCTCTCTAAATTTAATTCAATGGATGCATTATGAAAAGAAAGACAGGTTGATCTAAGCAATAAACACACAAGCTCGGATTATTTAACTTAGGTTGTATTCTCCAATTGCAATCTCTGATCACAATTTTGCTACTAATGATTAGAAATTCAAGACAATTACGGATCAAGATTTCTAGTCTAGCAATAGACAACAACCAGATTATATTCAGTTGGCCATTCCAAATACAATCAGTAAGCAATCATAAGCATTAGATATGGGAAAATACAAGCAACTTCAATTAGAGAATTGGATAACAATTCCTTACACAATCAATTCACAAAAACCATATCAAGGGCTTTGAAATCACCCTCAACCAATTCAGATTTAGTTACACATATTCAGACAGAACACAAATACAATACAATATGGAGACATTCCAGAAAATGAGAGGAAAAGGGAAAACTTAGCAAATTTGATGAAATCTATTAGGATTTGTAGTTCTTCCTCTTTCCGAGCCTTCAATCTCCTTCAAGAACTCCAAGAGATGAGAGAAATCCAAAGATGCAGCCTCCTCCACGTTCTCCCCTCTTTAAGTTATGAAAATAAAACCCTAAAATGTGTTTAAATACTCTGCTACAGTAACTTGCTACAGTGCCCCGTATTTAATAACATGCTACAGTGATATATAGAATTACAAATATACACTTCTCATACCATTTTTATCACAACTTTCGGTACACTACATAAATTCGTGAACCGTAAATTTCTCCAGAAAATAGACTTCGAGAGCTTTTCAATGGTATATAGCATGTTATCCGGTTAATTGTATATCGATACAATCAACTCCAAGAAATTGGTTGACTAGCAGAGGTGAAAATGAAGGGTTTTACTCCAATTTTGTGTAAGTTCCTCCAAAACTCCTACAAACATCAAAAACCACACAAAAACATAAAAATACCAAGGAATATAGCAAAGAAACATGGACGAATTGATATGAAAATGATATATAAATAGACACTTATCAAATTCCCCCACACTTAGACTTTGCTAGTCCTCGAGCAACTACGACAATATGAAATAAAACTAAACCGAAACAGAATCAACAAAAAATTAAAACACACAAATGCTTCATCTTGCAAATAGGCCTCAAAGATTGTACTTAATTATAACCCAAGGAAAACTTCAAAATAATGCACTTGATCAAGAATTTCATCTCAAAGATTAGTTTCGCTTCACTTCAATTCCTCAAGTGTGTGTGTGTAGAGCCATTCTCACCTAATCACTTGTAACCCAGATGAGTTTATGCATAAAAATGAATCATATTTAATATTGAAGATGTGTGTATAAATGAACTCCATAGGCCTGCTTTTCAAGTCACTCTCCACTAATGTAGACATGCACAACACCAAGGATCAAGTAGGACTTTATTAAGCTTGTAACGTTTGGCTTGGGTGAAGGTATGATAAAGGATAATAATTGGCTCAAATCACCCACAAACACATAAATCATTCAAGACTATGTAGAGCTCAAGCCTATAACAAAACTTCATTTCAATTCACCAGGTTACTCCCCCAAACTTATTTAGAACACTCAATCTTTTTTTTTTTTTTTGCAGAAAACAAAAGAAAACTACACCCCACACTTTGTTGTTTCATTCTTTTTAAGAACACTTAAGGGTATAGATCTCTTATTCTTCTTCTTTTTTTCTTCTTTTTTTTCTTCTTTTTTTTTTATTACACTTCCCCTCCCCCACACTTAAACAACACATTGTCCTCAATGTGTAAGTACGTGGACGATAAGTACAGATTGGCTTTTTTTTTCTGTTTTCTTTTTTTTAACAAATAAAACTCACTTGCATTGCTCATGACACATCCCAACCTCCTCTAACTTCCCA
This sequence comes from Boswellia sacra, assembly GCA_013180625.2. NCBI lineage: Eukaryota > Viridiplantae > Streptophyta > Magnoliopsida > Sapindales > Burseraceae > Boswellia > Boswellia sacra. The sequence goes on from SNVD02005031.1 coordinate 205,580, forward strand.
AAACCAGAACATAGCTCAAAATTTAATTGTGAATGATCTACATGCTCATAGGTAAGGGATAAACTGTTTGGAACAAATTCATTTGAGGTTAGGAAATCTTTTAGTGAGTTAACAAAGAAAAAGGCTTACAAAGGCTCAAAGGGGTAACTAGGGATCAATTTCAGTCAAGGTTGGCTATTAAGGCTCAAACGGTCCAAAGATGGCCTAAATCATTTCCCCAATGTTGCACAGTCTAGGATTTCGCCTCGAGTGACCATCAAACAAGTTCTAGAATTCATTGAAATCTGAAGAAACATTAAATTACATAAACTTTCTCTAAGTGAACAAATAACTCAGTGATAATAGCTCAGTGCTCAATGTTGCGCAAGGAATCAAAAGCAAAGCGAAAACCAATAAACATTTCAAGCACACAGATCCATGCATCATTTATCATTTTCCAAGAGTTATTCTTAATTCAATCATTATCTTATCATCGACCCACAAAATGCAAGAAAAGAGGTACGTGGCGTTGTTACACCTGAGTCAAGATTGTATATTTCAACAATCCTTAGGACCAGTAGCCCGCAGACTTAAGGTTTCCAGCCTATATACCTTTATTATGAAAGAACAAAACAAGAAACAAGACACTTCAAACAATATAAAATAAACAAACTACAGATTTATTTAAAGAGAATGCGTTTCAAGAGTTAAGGAAACCCCATATTCTGCCATTCTCAGGTTTTTTCACAATGTTTTTTTTTTTTCGAATCGAAACTGATAAAGACAAAAACACACAACAACTCTAAATTACACAAAACTAAACTTACTCATAAAATAACAAAGTCCAATAAGCCAGCAAACAAAAACAAGTTAGTTAGAATGGGTCTAAAAAGTTTAGAAGTTAGCCTCCTTATTCAGCCATTATGGATTGAATAGATCCAGAATGCGTTTCAAGAGAACTTGAACTTTTTAAGCCACCACTCTAAAAACCGAGATTAGAAAATATTACCTGGGACGAAAGAAATAACCTGAAAAAGCTCAAAAGAAACGACATGAAAAATCTCAAATAAACACACTAAAAAGAAAGCAAAAAAAAACGAAGCAAACCAGCAAATAGAGATTACAGATGGAGGGTTAAATCCAGTTGACGCTTTTTGTTGCCTTCTCCAAACCAATCTATCCGAGCCGTTGTTGGATCAGGCGAATAGACAAATTCTTGGAGTTTATCAATTAACTCCCCTACAGTTGAAGCTGTAACCAGGATTTGCCTCGCCGACTGTGAGATGAAGTTTTTTTTCTACAGCTTGATCAAGAAAGGACAACAAACCATCAAAAAATTATTGACATTTAACAAACCAATGGGTTTCCGATGGATGTTTAGCTGTGCCCAAGAGGTGATTTGAAATATCTCCTCTAATGTACCATAACCACCGGGCAAAGCTATAAATGCATCATATTTAATGATCATATGTGCAATACGCTCATGCATACTAGAAACCTGTAACTCTTCCCCCATGGTGTTGCCTACGATATATCGTACAGCTAATGGTTTAGGGATAATGCCGAGAACTTTGCTTCCTCCTAAGGATGCAGCTGTCGACACACACCCATTAACCCAAGACTACCCCCTCCGTAAATCAAATGAATACCCCTCGCAGCTAATGTCCTACCAAGATCAAGAGCTGCTGTTGTAAACTCTCCATCTTTACCAAATTGCGATCCACAAAATACGCATATATTTTGGAATCGCCGAATTGGTGTTTTCTCCATTTCTAAAATTGCTCTAAACTTGTGCAAGACAATGATGTACGTTAGGTATTATGCGATTCAAGTGCAAGACAGGTTATAAAATGACATTTGAGAATATGCAAAATGGATATATACACACGTAAAACTCTCAAATTTGACACCTGGGGACATACTTTCGGTGGGGGTTGCTCGATGCAGATTTATCGTCCCAAGATTTGAAAAAATGAGATATGCTTTCGGCGGGGTTTGACAAAACCTACACACTTGTCTCCTACGTGAAGCATGAAAAGTAGAGATTACTTTCGGCGGAGGTTGACAAAACCTCCACACTTGTCTCTCACATGTGCATGAAAAATGGAGATATACTTTTGGCGGAGGTTGACGAAACCTCCGCACTTGTCTCCACGTGTGCTTATGACATGGGGCAGTCATATGATTTGTCAAAAAGAAAACTTAAAATTTGAAACAAACAAAATCAACAAACAACAAAAACACAAAGACAACATTGATAATCAGATCAAAAGAAACAAGAAGAAAATAAAATTCGACAACAACAACACACATTCAAATATACAAGTAGTTGTGATTGTGGCTCACATCTTCCTCTGGTTTTACGTCCAGTAACGGCTGAAACGCCTTCTATGAGTCGGGGATTTGCTTCCCATCCAGTTTCTTATAAACTGGCAAACAGGGTCGTTTTTAGTCAGATTCCCTAGACTATAACACTGCAATTCATCACGAAATTGTGTCCATAGAGTAAGCAATTCACGCTGAACAAGTCCACAAGAATGTGACTCGAGAGTTAACAAAACATTATCCAGCGACTCATTACTCAAACATTTCTTAATAAATGAAAGTTTATCTTCTCTATTCCTGGACGCAAAACCTAATGAACGACAAGTCAGGTTACACTTCCATCTAGCACATTTATAACATACTTGTAACCTTTTCGCTCTTCGCCTCTTTGCGTAGTAGCTCTTTCCTATACCAGGCATGTATTTTGCGAGATTAATGTCCGGCTCACCGGACAATCTCACCTTGGCTTCGATAAGCCATCGGATATCAGCAGGCACATTTAGGAGCATCAATGCCCAAGGTCTAGTCATCCGTACTTTATAAATTTTAAACACAGCATTTTGAGGAAGTGAAGGGAAATATTTACGAAGGTTCGATAGGAAGATATCAGCATCCATTGAAGAGAAGAAAAGGAGAGATATTACCGATAATGCGATTGAGTTTGTTCTTCTCCCAGCTATGCACGTTTCAAACCTTTGGCGAATGACTTCAACTTCCGTTTGGATGTTTCCACAAGCTGCTGCACAAATGAGCTCAAAGCACAGAGTAATCAAATTGAACAAAAGAAAGGAAAAAAAAAGAGCAGAAACGAAACTAAAGACACATAAAAGAGATAACAACACAATAGCAAACAAAAGTCAAAAACAAGTAAAAAATATAAAAACAAATGAGACAGATGGCAAAGAGAGATCAAACCTGATCAATTTGATGGCCTATGAAAGGAATCTCCTCGAGACACAAAAATCGATCATTATTACCTCATTTTATTTTTCTTTTCTTCTTTTTTTATTTTTCAAAAACATTGGGTTGCCTCCCAATAAGCGCTTGGTTTAACGTCCTTAGCCCGACGTTGGTTCCATCATGGGAGGATCCAATTTCTGTTGTGCTTCTCTAATGGGCTTGGATCCCTCTTCTAACAAGATACGGTCAAGGCATATGGATGGGCCTTGGATGTCAACAATTGTCCACTCAATAGCTATTTTGTGGTCTGTAAGTATTCGGACGAGTTTCTCTTCTTGTATTCGGGCAAGGCCCATTTCCATTGTAACTCGCAAAGTATCATTCTCACCCAAGAATCCATGATTCAAATGATCTGGAAGTGACTTAAGCTCCAAGGTATGGCTTTCATCACAGAAGGAAGAAGTTTTTCACTAGATAAAGGCAATTCAATGTACGAAACATCATACCTATTTGTGGTGATAGCTATAGTCTCATCCAAGCTTGTCACAGCTTCCTCCACTTCTTTAGACACTTGTATCAGCTTTCTTGGTTCTTTGAAACTTTCTATCCTTATGTGTTCACTAATAGCAACATCCACTCCATTCTTGCGAGTTAACTCAAAACATTGTTGTGGCAAATAATCAATAACGTCAACTGCAAAAACAGAATGTAAGTCATTAGAGTACCTCATTTCCTCAAAAATATTAAAACACATCACCTTGCCATCAAACTCTATGGTCAGAGTGCCATCATGAACATCAATCTTGGTTCTAGCAGTTTTCAAGAATGGTCTCCCTAAAAGAATCGGTGTTGGATTAGGGGATGTCTCATCTTCTATTTCTAGGACATAGAAGTTTGCTGGGAAAACCAATTGATTCACCTGCACAAGCACATCTTCCACAACACTTTTGGTAAGTTGAATGGTAATACCAGTTTTCACAAAGGTTCCAAGATTTAAAGAAGCATAAATAGAATATGGCATGACATTAATAGCTGTCTCTTATACACATCTAGATGTGTATAAGAGACAGGCATGGAATGGTGAACGTACCTGGATCTTTGCATTTCGGAGGAATTTTCTTTGCACAATACAAGCTGAAACATTTTCCCCCCACACTACTTTCTAATCCCTTTTAACTTTCTTTTGCTGGTGCATAAATCCTTGAGACATTTTGTATAATGAGGTACTTGCTCGATAGCATCCAGAAGTGGTATATTTACCTCGATTTTGTGAGAAGTTTCCAGGATTTCTTGTTCTTGTTCCTCCTCCGATTTTGCAAATCTACTCGGAAAAAGTGGAGGAGAAACATATGAAGGAATGGGAGTTATAGGATTTACCTGAGAAGTCAGTGTTTTGTTCATGGTGGAAGTGGTGTCATCTCCTTAATCAGTTTGTCGTGGATTTCCTTGGTGCAAGATATCTAATTGCTCTACCTTGCGAAAGATATCGCATAACAGTTCTCTCCTGGATTGATCACGCTTGAGAGATAATTTTTCTGAGTCTTGGCCTCGAATTGCTCATGCTAGTAGCAATGTCCCATTATTTGATTGGCCAGGTTGGGATACTGCCCCAGTTTCCTGTTGGAATTGCATTGTGTTAGTGGCAAGTGCATTAATAATATCTTCGAGAGACATACCTGAGTTTTGCGAAGATGGTTGCGGTGCTGGATGTGGCATTGGTGGTGGTTGCATTTGAAATGGTTGCTGCACTCTAGGTTGATTGAAACTTTGTGGCCGATTTGTTATCACATTTGGAGTGATTGGTTGATGATTCCAGTAACTAAAATTATGTTGATCTTCCCATCCAGCATTGTAAGTGCTAGAGAAAGGATCATACCATTGCCTCGTTTGTCCTGGAACTCCACCCATGGCATTGGCTTGTTCCATATATTCTTCTTGTAAAGTTGGATACATGTCGATTGGATGCTCCATCGTAGAATATATCCCACATTCATAAGATTTTTGTATATCTCCTCCAGCCATGTTTTCCACAAGAGAGGTTAGCTCAGAAAGTTGTTGTTCAATGTTCGAAGTGCTTACCTCATTTACTCTCCATGGTACGTGTGGCTCAAATCCGCTACTGAATTGATAGAAGTTTACTGCCATGTTGTCTAAACACAAACAATCAAAAAAGAAAAACAAAGAAAATATGAATCAACAATGAAAACAAAATAACAAATCGATTAGAAAATCAATCCCCGGCAACGGCGACAAATACTTGATGCGTTCGAAACTAGCAAGTATACTAGTCGCACAAGTAATAAAGTGATAAGTAAGATATCGTTCCCACGAGGATTGATTCTAATTGAATTTGTTATTTTACAGCCACAATAGAACAAATGGAGGGTTTGTTGATTGATTAACTAAATGAAATAATAATGCAAACGAAGAATAACAAAACAGAAAGTTAATTCGAATAAAAAATCAATGAGAGAAACCTGGTTAAGGGATCCTTCTCTACCACAAGATATGGATTTGCGAATTAATTGTAGAATTGTCATCTAATTACAGCATTGAAGTTATCAACCGTAGATAATAACAAGCTCTATTACCCCAATCTTTCCTTACTGTGTTGTTAAATAAAACAAGCTCTTTATTTAATCTCTATCCATTAAAAAACTCAGAATAAGCTCTCTGAGTTTAATTCAATGGAAGCATTACGATAAGAAAGATAGGTTGATCTAAGCAATAACCCACAAGTTCGGATTATTTAATCTAGGTTATATTCTTCAATTGCAATCTCTGATCACAATTTTGCTACTAATGATTAGAAATTCAAGACAATTACGGATCAAGATTTCTAGTCTAGCAATAGATAACAACCAGATTTTACTCAATTGGCCACCCAAATACAATCCAGCAAGCAATCATAAGCATTAAACATGGGAAAATACAAGCAACTTCAATTAGAGAATGGGATAACAATTCCTTGCACAATCAATTCACAAAAACCATATCAAGGGCTTTGAAATCACCCTCAACCAATTTAGATTCAGTTACACATGTTTAAGAACGTGGTAAATACAATACAACATGGAGACATTCCAGAAAATGAAAGGGAAAGGAAAAATTTAGCAAATTTGATGTAATTCTCTTTGGATTGTAGTTCTTCTCTTTCCAAGCCTTCAATCTCCTTCAAGAACTCCAAGAGATGAAAGAATTCCAGAGCTGCAGCCTCCACCACGTTCTCCCCTCTTCAAGTTATGAAAATAAAACCCTCAAATGTGTTTAAATACTCTGCTACAGTAACGTGCTACATTGTCCCGTATTATACCTGTCTCTTATACACATCTAGATGTGTATAAGAGACAGCTATACCTCTCACACTGTTTTGATTACAACTTTTGGTACACTGAATGGATTTATAAACCGTAAATTTCTCCAGAAAATAGACTTCGAGAGCTTTCTAACGGTATATAATATGTCATCGGGTTCATTGTATATCAATACAATTAAATCTGAGAAGATGGTTGACTAGCAGAGGTGAAAATGAAGGGTTTTACTCCATTTTTGTGCAAGTTGCTCCAAAACTCCTACAAACATCAAAACCACACAAAAACATAAAAATACCAAGGAATATAGCAAAGAAACATGGACGAATTGATATGAAAATGATACATAAACAGATACTTATCACAATTCTACAATTAATTCACAAATCCATATCTTGTGGTAGAGAAGGATCCCTTAACCATCTTTCTCCCATTGATTTTTCATTCGAATTAACTTTCTGTTTTGTTATTCTTCGTTTGCATTATTATTTCACTTAGTTAATCAATCAACAAAACCCCCCATGTACTCTGTTTTTGCTTTCGAATAACAAATTAATAGAATCAATCCTCGTGGGAACCAATATCTTACTCCATCACTTTATTACTGTGCGACTAGTATACTGCGAGTTTTTTTCGAAACGCATCACCTTAGAAGTGGATGTTTTGTTCATGGTGGAAGTGGTGTCATCCCTTCATCAGCTTGTGATTTCTTTGGTGGAATCTCTAATTGCTTTCCACTTCTCAAAGTAACAGCACTAGCATTTTCTCTTGGATTGATCAATGGCTGAGATGGCAATTTTCCTGAGCTTTGACTCTCAAATTTGCTCATGTTAGTGGCCAATTGTCCTATTTGACTTTCCAGGTGTTGGATACTTGCCCTAGTTTCCTGCTGAAATTGCATTGTGTTAGTGGCAATTGCTTTAACAATATCCTCGAGAGACGTACCTGAATTTTGTGGAGCTGGTTGCGGTGCTGGTTGTGGTGTTGGTGGTGGTGTGCTTGAAATGGTTGCTGCACCCTTGGTTGATTAAAAACCTGGTGGCCGATTTTCCGTAATAGCATTTTGAGCGATGGTTTGACGAGTCCCATATCTCAAATTAGGGTGATCTCTCCATCCAGCATTGTAAGTATGAGAAAGGGTCATACCTTGCCTTGTTGTCCTGGAATATCCACCTATAGAATTAGATAGGTGATAAGTGTCTATTATATCATCATTTTATACAATTCGTCCTGTTCTTTGCTATATTCCTTGGTATTTTACGTTTTTGTGTGGTTTTTGATGTTTGTAGGAGTTGAGAACTACAAAAAATTGGAGTAAAACCCTCATTTTCACCTTGCTAGTCAAACCAATTTCTTGTGAGTGATTGTATCGACTATACAATTAACCGCGATGATATAACATGCTATATACCATGAAAAGCTCTCGAAGTCTATTTTGGAAAATTAAGGGTCACACAAAAATTTATGTAGTGTACCGAAAGTTGTGATAAAAATGGTATGAGAAGTGTATATTTGTAATTCCATATATCACTGTAGCATGTTTTTAAATACGGGGCACTGTAGCAAGTTACTGTAGCAGAGTATTTAAACACATTTTAGGGTTTTATTTTCATAACTTGAAGAGGGGAGAACGTGGTGGAGGCTTCAGCTCTGGAATTCTTTCATCTCTGGGAGTTCTTGAAGGAGAAAGGAAGCTTGGAAAGAGGAAGAACTACAATCCAAAGAGAAGTACATCAAATTTGCTAAGTTTTTCCATGACCTTCATTTTCTGAATGTTCTCCATAGTGGGATTGTATTACACACGTTCTTAACATGTGTACATGAATCTGATGGTTGAGGGTGATCAAAGCCTGATATGGTTTTTGTAAGTTGATTGTGTAAGGAATTGTTATCCAATTCTCTAATTGAAGTTGCTTGTATTCTCGCATATTTAATGCTTATGATTGCTTGCTGATTGTATTTGAGTGGCCAACTGAATATAATCTGGTTGGGATTTATTGCTAGACTAGAAATCTTGATCCGTAATTGTCTTGAATTTCTAATCATTAGTAGCAAAATTGTGATCAGAGATTACAATTGGATAATATAACCTAAGTTAAATAATCCGAGCTTGTGTGTTTATTGCTTAGATCAACCTATCTTTCTTATCATAATGAATCCATGAATTAAATCAGAGCGTTTTGCTAGCGTTGTTTGATGGTAGAGATAAATAAAGAGCTTGTTTTATTTAACAACAAAGTAGGAAAGATGGGGGTAATAGAGTGTTATTACTACGGTTGATAACTTCAATGCTGTAATTAGATGACAATCTAAATTAATCGCAAATGATAGGTGTTATTATGTAGTACTATATCAATTCGTCCATGTTTCTTTGCAATATTCCTTGGTATTTTTATGTTTTTGTGTGGTTTTGATGTTTGTAGGAGTTTTGGAGTAACCTGCACAAAAATGGAGTAAAACCCTTCATTTTCACCTCTGCTAGTCAACCATCTTCCCGGATTTAATTGTATTGAGATACAATGAACCCGATGACATATCATATACCGTTGAAAAGCTCTCGAAGTCTACTTTTTGGAGAAATTTACGGTTTATGAATCCATTCAGTGTACCGAAAGTTGTAATCAAAACATGTGAGAAGTGTAGAAATGTAATTCCACACATCACTGTAGCATGTATAATACGGGACACTATAGCAGGTTACTGTAGCAGAGTATTTAAACACATTTTAGGGTTTTATTTTGATAACTTGAAGAGGGGAGAACGTGGTGGAGGCTTCAGCTCTGGAATTCTTACATCTCTTGGAGTTCTTGAAGGAGAAAGGAAGCTTGGAAAGAGGAAGAACTACAATCCAAAGAGAATTACATCAAATTTGCTAAGTTTTTCCCTTCCCTTTCATTTTCTGGAATGTCTCCATGTTGTATTGTATTAACCACGTTCTTAAACATGTATAACTGAATCTGAATTGGTTGAGGGTGATTTCAAAGCCCCTGATATGGTTTTTGTAAGTTGATTGTGTAAGGAATTGTTATCCAATTCTCTAATGAAGTTGCTTGTATTCTCCCATATTTAATGCTTATGATTGCTTGCTGATTGTATTTGAGTGGCCAACTGAATATAATCTGGTTGTGATTTATTGCTAGACTAGAAATCTTGATCCGTAATTGTCTTGAATTTCTAATCATTAGTAGCAAAATTGTGATCAGAGCTTACAATTGGAGAATATAACCTAAGTTAAATAATCCGAGCTTGTGTGTTTATTGCTTAGATCAACCTATCTTTCTTATCATAATGCATCCATTGAATTAAAATCAGAGAGCTTGTTCTAGGTTGTTTAATGGATAGAGATTAAATAAAGAGCTTGTTTTATTTAACAACAAAGTAAGGAAAGATTGGGGTAATAGAGCTTGTTATTATCTACGGTTGAAACTTCAATGCTGTAATTAGATGACAATTCTACAATTAATTCGCAAATCCATATCTTGTGGTAGAGAAGGATCCCTTAACCAGCTTTCTACCATTGATTTTTCATTCAAATT
>SNVD02005032.1:0-21628 GCA_013180625.2 Boswellia sacra
GAACAAAATAAAAAATCTCTCTCTTCCTTCTCCTCTATATAAATTGGCGCTACCTCTAGCGTCATCAAACTTTTTCGAGCGACGAAGATTCTTCATTCGCTCTTTGAGGTTCTCTTCTCGAACTCCCTCTTTATTTCATAATTTTAATTTTTTATTTTTATCTTAGATTCTCTCTCTTTTGCTTTTTCTCTTTTGTCTTTTGTTACCAAAATTTTGACTATTATTTTGTTTTTACGATGCTGTTGATGAACATGCGTCGTTCTACATCAAGGAAACGGGTCAAACTAATGCCATTGAATCTCCCGATCTCTTTCGCTCTAGTAGCTACAATAGTTGGCCTTTCTGCATGGATGATAGCATGAAAAGGTCCTGCTATCATCGCCTAGCTTAATTCTTTTCCTTTCTACTTGCAATAACTATACTATTCAAACTACAAGCTTAACTAACTGCATCCTCTCTTTGATATCCCTCGACTTGATATTACCCATCCAACCAAAATTTAATGAAGTCGAACACACAACAATAGAAAAAAAGTTTCTCAATCCTAGTAGAAGTTAAGACTTTGTTTTTGTTAATAGCAAAGTTTCTTGCTCCTGCAGAAATCGAAGAGAAAGATTTCATTTCGTTACTCAAGGTAAATCATATTAATTGGGTATAAAAGGGTAATATGGGAATTAAATAGGGTTTAAAGAGACAATAATAAGGGTTTAAAATTTTGTTTTTGGCTAAATTTAGAATTGGGGGCTGAAGAGTTAGAATGTGGAGGCTGATAGAACATCTCATATTGATAATATGATACCACTGCATGTGGTTTAGATTTTTCTACCCATTATTGGGCTTCCACTCTAAATAGAACATCAACAACACCCATAAATCACATAAAATAAACATTGTATTAGGATTGTTGATTTTATTGTTGGTTGTAATAAGGTTACTTTGTTGTTTTAGACAAACCCTAGATTTTTTACATTGTTTCTTTCATATAATATTCTAATGTTTTACTTCGTATTTAAGTTGTTGCTTGTTACTATATGTCATGAGATATGTACATGAGTGTTATTTTTTCATGTTTCATTTTCTTGCATTATTATTTTTAATACGTTATTTTGATATTTTTATTTTGTTTTGGCCTAATATATTGTTTTGAAGTGTTGGTTTAATTTAAGTTATTACATGTTACGACAGGCAATGAGATATGGACATGAGTGTATTTTTTGTTTTTCCATGTTGTTGGATTATTAATTTTGATGTGTATTCTACTTTTTTTTTTCAGGACTTTTCCTATACATGTCATATAGTTTGAGAAGGAGACATTAAGACTAGAGAAATACTATGCAAGCTCTTATACTATTAAGACACATTCTAGATGAAACATGGTCGTGTGAAGCCTAAAAGAAAATCCGTAAGCCTAAAAAACACTTGGATGAAGTTTAAAGCGGACAATATCTTTTATTAAGTCAAAGTTCAAGCTAGGATTCTATTTATTTTATAAGTTTGACCAAACTTGTTTATAATAATATTTAAAGACTTCCGAACTAAACTTATACATCATGTCCACAAGTTCACTCATCTATTATAAACTAAAATTCGCATTATATATTGCGATGAAAGAAATTATACATGTTCTTAAATAAAAAAAGATTATAAAAGGAAAATATAACTTGTATATACAATCAAAGGTGATATATTTCCTAGGTCATGCAATTAAGCTTCTGTTTGCGGCATCTAAGGTGAAAAACTCATGTGTAGGTCGAACTAAAGGAATTCTTGCTAAAACCACTTCACCAATCCATACTTTGTAGCATTCTAACCGAACTTTTACATGATCATTAATGCACTAGGATCTACTGTAACTATATGCTTTTTTGCTACCACTTCTTCCTAACCAATTTAAAAGGTTTCAAATATCATCTTCAACTAGAGTACTTGAAATAGTAATAATATCTCTATAATACTATCAAAAACATAAAAATATTTTCCCCTGAAAAAAATTTTCCCCTGAAAAAATAAAAATAAAAATTGAGAATAATACCATGTTAAAAATTTATGAATATATGGAGTTGGTATGGAAGTATATGTTACATTCTAATTCATTGTGATCTCCTCATACCATACACATGATGTATATAGTATACATAGCTCATTTTTTTTTTTTTTAAAAAAGATCTATTACAACTTAAAGAGTGCAAATAAAATCATTAAAATTTAAAAACTACTTATTTTATCAATCTTTAGTTGGTTAAAAAAAAAAAAGCTTTTAGTTTGATTAACTAATCGTGCAATTCCTTAAAATCATCCTCAAGTTTTGTCATTTTGTAGTTGCCTTAAACTTATGCATCTATTTTGGAAGGTGTGCTTGCAAATCTTATACCTTGAAGTTTGTTGTGGAAGGTGTGACTCCAAAGCAGAAATTTCGTTGCAAAAGATATTCAAATCGCTTCTTTGTAGAGTCCTGGTAGTACACATGTGCAAAATGTATTAGGTGACAAAAAATTTCGTTGTTGAAAGAGACATTTCATCATGAAATTTTGGTTGTAGATTAAATTAAAATTGTTGTAAAAAGATATAAGAAAGCACAAAAAAATGGTGCTGAAAGACTTGAGGAGACAAAAATATTTTGTTGATAATTGTCATATTTTGTAGCAAATTTGATTTTGTTGCAAAAAGTGTCGATTTTGGACAAAAAACTCATTGTATAATGTAATTGATGCGTTCGAAACTAGCAAGTATACTAGTCGCACAAGTAATAAAGTGATGAGTAAGATATCGTTCCAACGAGGATTGATTCTAATTGAATTTGTTATTTCCAGCAACAATAAACTAAACAGGGGGGGATTTTTGTTGAATGCTTTACTAAATGAAATAAGAATGCAAGTAAAGAATAACAAAATAGAAAGTAAATTTGAATGAAAAATCAATGGGAGAAAGCTGTTAAGGGATCCTTCTCTACCACAAGATATGGATTTTCGAATTAATTGTAGAATTGTCATCTAATTACAGCATTGAAGTTATCAACCGTAGATAATAACAAGCTCTATTACCCCAATCTTTCCTTACTTTGTTGTTAAATAAAACAAGCTCTTTATTTAATCTCTATCCATTAAACAACCTAGAGCAAGCTCTCGGAGTTTAATTCAATGGATGCATTCTGATAAGAAAGATAGGTTGATCTAAGCAATAAACACACAAGCTCGGATTATTTAACTTAGGTTGTATTCTCCAATTGCAATCTCTGATCACAATTTTGCTACTGAGGATTAGAAATTCAAGACAATTACGGATCAAGATTTCTAGTCTAGCAATAAATCACAACCAGATTATATTCAGTTGGCCACTCAAATACAATCAGCACGCAATCATAAGCATTAAATATGGGAGAATACAAGCAACTTCAATTAGAGAATTGGATAACAATTCCTTACACAATCAACTTACAAAAACCATATCAGGGGCTTTGAAATCACCCTCAACCAATTCAGATTCAGTTACACATGTTTACGAACGTGGTAAATACAATACAACATGGAGACATTCCAGAAAATGAAAGGGAAGGGAAAAACTTAGCAAATTTGATGTAATTCTCTTTGATTGTAGTTCTTCCTCTTTCCAAGCTTCCTTTCTCCTTCAAGAACTCCAAGAGATGAAAGAATTCCAGAGCTTCAGCCTCCACCACGTTCTCCCCTCTCCAAGTTATCAAATAAAACCCTAAAATGTGTTTAAATACTCTGCTACAGTGAATTGCTACAGTGCCCCGTATTATACATGCTACAGTGACTTGTGGAATTATATTTCTATACATCTCACACTGTTTTGATTACAACTTTTGGTACACTGAATGGATTTATAAACCGTAAACTTCTCCAGAAAATAGACTTCGAGAGCTTTCCAACGGTATATAACATGTTGTCGGGTTCATTGTATATCAATACAATTAAATCCGAGAAGATCACTTACTAGCATAGGTGAAAATGAAGGGTTTTACTCCATTTTTGTGCAAGTTGCTCCAAAACTCCTACAAACATCAAAACACACAAAACATAAAAATACCACGGAATATAGCAAAGAAACATGGACGAATTGATATAAAAGTAATACATAAATAGACACCTATCAAGTTCCCCCACACTTAGACTTTGCTAGTCCTCGAGCAACTAAAATGATACTAAACAAAACTAAACCGAAACAGAATCAACAAAAAATTAAAACACACAAATGCTTTATCTTGCAAATAGGCCTCAAAGATTGTACTTAATTATAACCCAAGGAAAACTTCAAAATAATGCACTTGATCAAGAATTTTATCTCAAAAAATTAGTTTCGCTTCACTTCAATTCCTCAAGTGTGTGTGTGTAGAGCCATTCTCACCTAATCACTTGTAACCCTGATGAGTTTATGCATAAAAATGAATCATATTTAATATTGAAGATGTGTGTATAAATGAACTCCATAGGCCTGCTTTTCAAGTCACTCTCCACTAATGTAGACATGCACAACACCAAGGATCAAGTAGGACTTATTAAGCTTGTAACGTTTGGCTTGGGTGAAGGTATGATAAAGGATAATAATTAGGCTCAAATCACCCACAAACATATAAAATCATTCAATATTATGTGGAGCTCAAGCCCATGACATAAAAAATTCATTCTTATTCATCAAATGACTCTCCCCAACTTATTCAGAACACTCGAACATCTCTTTTTTTTCTTTGTTTCGGGGGGGTTTTTTGTAGAAAGCAAAAAACTAACACCCCCACACTTTGTTGTTTCATTCTTTTAAAGAACACCCAAGGGTATAGAACTTCTTTTTTTTCTTTTTTTTTTAACTGTAATTCCACTCCCCCACACTTAAACAATACATTGTCCTCAATGTTTAAGTACGTGGAAGATAAGTACATATTTTTTTCTCTTTTTTTTTTTTTACAAACATAATAAAACTCATTTGCATTGCTCATGGCACAATCCAACCTCCTCTAACTTCCCAAAACCAGAACATAGCTCAGAATTTAATTGTGAATGATCTACATGCTCATAAGTAAGGGATAAATTGTTTGGAACAAATTCATTTTAGGTTAGGAAATCTTTTAGTGAGTTAACAAAGAAAAAGGCTTACAAAGGCTCAAAGGGGTAACTAGGGATCAATTGCAGTCAAGGCTGGCTATTAAGGCTCAAACGGTCCAAAGATGGCCTAAAATCATTTCCCCAATGTTGCACAGTCTAGGATTTCGCCTCGAGTGACCATCAAACAAGTTCTAGAATTCATTGAAATCTGGAGAAACACTTAAATTACATAAACTTTCTCTAAGTAAACAAATAACTCAGTGATAATGGTCGGTGCTCAATTTTGTGCAAGGAATCAAAGGTAAAGCAAAAACTAATTAACATTTCAAGCACAAAGATCCAGGCATCATTTATCATTTTCTAAGAGTTATTCTTAATTCAATCATTATCTTATCATCGACCCACAAAATGCAAGAAAAGAGGTACGTGGCGTTGTTACACCTGAGTCAAGATTGTATATTTCAACAATCCTTAGGACCAGTAGCCCGCAGAATTAATGTTTCCAGCCTATATACCTTTATTATGAAAGAACAAAACAAGAAACAAGACACTTCAAACAATATGAAATAAACAACTACAGATTTATTGAGAGAGAATGCGTTTCAAGAGTTAAGAAAACCCCATATTCTGCCATTCTCAGGTTTTTCCACAATTGTTTTTTTGAATCGAAACTGATAAAGAGAAAAACACATAACAACTCTAAATTACGCAAAACTAAACTCACGCATAAAATAACAAAGTTCAACAGGTCAGCAAACAAAAACAAGTTAGTTAGAATGGGTCTAAAAAGTTTAGAAGTTAGCCTCCTTATTCGGCCATTATGGATTGAAGAGATCCAGAATGCGTTTCAAGAGAACTTGAACTTTTTTAGCCACCACTCTAAAAACCGAGATTAGAAAATATTACCTGGGACGAAAGAAATAACCTGAAAAAGCTCAAAGAAACGACATGAAAAATCTCAAATAAACACACTAAAAAGAAAGCAAACAAAAACGAAGCAAACCAGCAAATAGAGATTACAGATGGAGGGTTAAGTCCAGTTGACGCCTTTTGTTGCCTTCTCCAAACCAATTTATCCGAGCCATTGTTGGATCAGGTGAATAGACGAATTCTTGTAGTTTGTCATTTTACTCTCCTGCAGTTGAAGCTGTAACCAGCATTTGCCTTGCTGACGGTGAGATGAAATTTTTTTTCTACAGCTTGATCAAGAAAGGACAACAAACCATCAAAAAAATTATTAACATTTAACAAACCAATGGGTTTCCGATGGATGTTTATCTGAGCCCAAGAGGTGATTTGAAATATCTCCTCTAATGTACCATAACCACCGCGCAAAGCTATAAATGCATCAGATTTAATGACCATATGTGCAATACGCTCGTGCATGCTAGAGACCTATAACTCTTCCCCCATTGTGTTGCCTATGATATCTCGCACAGCTAATGGTTTAGGGATAATGCCGAGAACTTTACTTCCTCCCAAGGATGCAGCTGTCGACACACACCCCATTAACCCAAGACTACCCCCTCCATAAATCAAATGAATACCCCTCGCAGCTAATGTCCTACTAAGATCAAGAGCTGCTGTTGTAAACTCTCCATCTTTACCAAATTGCGATCCGCAAAATACGCATAGATTGCGGAATCGCCGAATTGGTGTTTTCTCCATTTCTACAAGTGCTCTAATCTTGTGTAAGACACGTTAGATATTATGCTTTTCAATTGCAAGACAGGTTATGGAATGACATATGAAAATATGCAGAATGGATATATACACCCATATAACTCTCAAATTTTGACACATGGGGACATACTTTCGGTGGGGGTTGCTCGATGCAGATTTATCGCCCCAAGATTTGAAAAAATGAGATATGCTTTCGGCGAGGTTTGACAAAAACTACACACTTGTCTCCCACGTGAAGCATGGAAAATGGAGATACACTTTCGGTGGAGGTTGACAAAACCTCCACACTTGTCTCCCACGTGTACTTATGCCATAGGGTAGTCATATGGTTTGTCAAAAAAAAACTTGAAATTAAAACAAACAAAATCAACAAACAACAACAACACAAAAACAACATTGATAATCAGATCAAACGGAACAAGAAAAAAAATTCTACAACAACAACACACATTCAAATATACAAGTAGTTGTGATTGTGGCTCACATCTTCCTCTGGTTTTACGTCCAGTACGGCTGAAACGCCTTCTATGAGTCGGGGATTTGCTTCCCATCCAGTTTTCTTATAAACTGGCAAACATGGTCGTTTTTAGTCAGATTTCCTAGACTATAACACTGCAATTCATCACTAAATTGTGTCCATAGATTAAGCAATTCACGCTGAACAAGTCCACAAGAATGTGACTCGAGAGTTAACAAAACATTATCCAGCGACTCATTACTGATAGGTGTCTATTTATGTATTACTTTTATATCAATTCGTCCATGTTTCTTTGCTATATTCCGTGGTATTTTTATGTTTTTGTGTGTTTTGATGTTTGTAGGAGTTTTGGAGCAACTTGCACAAAAATAGAGTAAAACCCTCATTTTCACCTCTGCTATCAGTGATCTTCTCGGATTTAATTGTATTGATATACAATGAACCTGACGACATGTTATATACCGTTGGAAAGCTCTCGAAGTCTATTTTCTGGAGAAATTTACGGTTTAAAAATCAATTCAGTGTACCAAAAGTTGTAATCAAAACAGTGTGAGATGTATAGAAATATAATTCCACAAGTCACTGTAGCATGTATAATACGGGACACTGTAGCAAGTCACTGTAGCAGAGTATTTAAACACATTTTTAGGGTTTTATTTTGATAACTTGAAGAGGGGAGAACGTGGTGGAGGCTGCAGCTCTGGAATTCTTTCATCTCCTGGAGTTCTTGAAGGAGAAAGGAAGCTTGAAAAGAGGAAGAACTACAATCCAAAGAGAATTACATCAAATTTGCTAAGTTTTTCCCTTCCCTTTCATTTTCTGGAATGTCTCCATGTTTTATTGTATTTACCACGTTCTTAAACATGTGTAACTGAATCTGAATTGGTTGAGGGTGATTTCAAAGCCCCTGATATGGTTTTTGTAAGTTGATTGTGTAAGGAATTGTTATCCAATTCTCTAATTGAAGTTGCTTGTATTCTCCCATATTTAATGCTTATGATTGCTTGTTGATTGTATTTGAGTTGCCAACTGAATATAATCTGGTTGTGATTTATTGCTAGACTAGAAATCTTGATCCGTAATTGTCTTGAATTTCGAATCATTAGTAGCAAAATTGTGATCAGAGATTACAATTGGAGAATATAACCTAAGTTAAATAATCCGAGCTTGTGTGTTTATTGCTTAGATCAACCTATCTTTCTTATCATAATGCATCCATTGAATTCAACTCAGAGAGCTTGTTCTAGGTTGTTTAATGGATAGAGATTAAATAAAGAGCTTGTTTTATTTAACAACAACGTAAGGAAAGATTGGGGTAATAGAGCTTGTTATTATCTACGGTTGATAACTTCAATGCTGTAATTAGATGACAATTCTACAATTATTTCGCAAATCCATATCTTGTGGT
Source organism: Boswellia sacra (assembly GCA_013180625.2). Lineage (NCBI taxonomy): Eukaryota > Viridiplantae > Streptophyta > Magnoliopsida > Sapindales > Burseraceae > Boswellia > Boswellia sacra. The sequence goes on from SNVD02005032.1 coordinate 8,627, forward strand.
AGAGAAGGATCCCTTAACCAGCTTTCTCCTATTGATTTTTCATTCAATTTTACTTTCTGTTTTGTTATTCTTTACTTGCATTCTTATTTCATTTAGTAAAGCATTCAACAAAAATCCCCTCCTGTTTAGTTTATTGTTGCTGGAAATAACAAATTCAATTAGAATCAATCCTCGTGGGAACGATATCTTACTTATCACTTTATTACTTGTGCGACTAGTATACTTGCTAGTTTCGAACGCATCAGTTTTTGGCGCCGTTGCCGGGGATTGATTTTCTAATCAATTTGTTATTTTGTTTTCATTGTTGATTCATATTTTCTTTTTTTTTCTTTTCTGATTGTTTGTGTTTAGACAACATGGCAGTAAACTTCTATCAATTCAGTAGCGGATTTGAGCCACAAGTACCATGGAGAGTAAATGAGGTAAGCACTCCGAACATTGAACGACAACTTTCTGAGCTAACCTCTCTTGTGGAAAACATGGCTGTAGGAGATATGCAAAAATCTTATGAATGTGGGATATATTCTACGATGGAGCATCCAATCGACATGTATCCAACTTTACAAGAAGAATATATGGAACAAGCCAATGCCATTGGTGGATTTCCAGGACAAACGAGGCAATGGTATGATCCTTTCTCTAGCACTTACAATGCTTGATGGGAAGATCAACATAATTTCAGTTACTGGAATCATCAACCAATCACTCCAAATGTGATACCAAATCGGCCACAAAGTTTCAATCAACCTAGAGTGCAGCAACCATTTCAAATGCAACCACCACCAATGCCACATCCATCACCGCAACCAGCTTCGCAAAACTCAGGTATGTCTCTCGAAGATATTGTTAATGCACTTGCCACTAACACAATGCAATTCCAGCAGGAAACTGGGGTAAGTATCCAAAACCTGGCAAATCAAATGGGACAATTGGCTACTAGCATGAGCAAATTCGAGGGCCAATGCTCAGAAAAATTATCTTCTCAAACGGTGATCAATCCAAGAGAGACTGCTTGTGCGATAACTTTGCGAAGTGGAGAGCAAATTCGAAATGGAGAGCAAATGGAAACTGGGGCAAGTATCCAAAACCTGGCAAAGAAATCACAAACTGATGAAGGAGATGACACCACTTCCACTATGAACAAAACATCATCTTCTAAGGTAGACCTTAAAACTCAAATTACTTCTTATGTTACTCCTCCATCATTTCCTAGCAAATTTGCAAAATCAAAGGAGGAACAAGAACAAGAAATCCTGGAAATTTCTCACAAAATCGAGGTAAATATACCACTTCTGGATGCTATTGAGCAAGTACCTTGTTGTACAAAATTTCTCAAGGAGTTATGCACCAACAAGAGAAAGTTGAAGGGAAATGAGAAAGTAAGTGTGGGGGAAAATGTTTCAACTGTATTGCAAAGAAAAATTCCTCTGAAATGCAAAGATCCAGGTACGTCCACCATCCCATACACCATTGGTAATACCAAGTTTGAAAGAGCTATGTTAGATTTAGGAGCATCTATTAATGTCATGCCATATTCTATTTATGCTTCTTTAAATCTTGGAACTTTTGCGAAAACTGGTATTACCATTCAACTTGCTGATCATTTTAATGCATATCCCAAAAGAGTTGTGGAAGATGTGCTTGTGCAGGTGAATCAATTGGTTTTCCCAACAAACTTCTATGTCGTTGAAATAGAGAATGAGACATCTCCTAATCCAACTTCGATTCTTTTAGGGAGACCATTCTCGAAAACTGTTAGAACCAAGATTGATGTTCATGATGGCACTCTCATCATAGAGTTTGATGGCAAGGTGATATGTTTCAATATTTTTGAGTCAATGAGGTACTCTAGTGACTTACATTCTGTTTTTGCAGTTGACGTTGTTGATTCTTTCCCACAACAATATTTTGAGTTAACTCGCAAGAATGGATTGGATGTAGCTATTAGTGAGCATATAGGGACAGAAAATTCCAATGAATCAGGAATTTTGATACAAGTTTCCAAAGAAATGGAGGAAGCTATGGCAGCTTCAATGAACCATCGCAATAACTCACAATAGGTAGGATGTTTCGTACATTCATTTCCTTTATCTAAATGGGAAAATTTCTTCCTTTGTGATGACAGCCCTGCTTGGAGCTTAAAGCTCTTGCCAGATCATTTGATGCATGGATTCTTGGGTGAGAATGATACTTTGCGAGTTACAATGGAAATGGGCCTTGCACGAATACAAGAAGAGAAACTTGTCCGAATACTTATAGAGCACAAAATAGCTATTGGGTGGACGATTGCTAACATCCAAGGCCCAGCCATATGCATGCACCAATTCTTGTTGGAAAAAGGATCCAAACCCACTAGAGAAGCACCTGTCTCTTATACACATCTAGATGTGTATAAGAGACAGACCAACGTCGGGCTGAGGACGTTAAACCAAGCGCTTATTGGGAGGCAACCCAATGTTTTTGAAAAATAAAAAAAAAAAAGAAGAAAATAAAAATAAAATGAGGTAATAATGATCGATTTTTGTGTCTCGAGGAGATTCCTTTCGTAGGCCATCAAATTGATCAGGTTTTATCTCTCTTTGACATCTGTCTTATTTGTTTTTACTTGTTTTTGACATTTGTTTGCTATTGTGTTGTTATCTCTTTTATGTGTCTTTAGTTTCGTTTCTGCTCTTTTCTTTTTCTTCGTTTTGTTTAATTTGATTATTCCGTACTTCGAATTCATTTGTCCAACAGCTTGAGGAAACATCCAAACGGGGGCTGAAGTCATTGCTCGAAGGATTGAATCGTGCATATCTGGGAGAAGAACAAACTCAATCGCATTATCGGTAATATCTCTCCTTTTCTCCTCTTCAATGGATGCCGATATCTTTCTATCGAACCTTCGTAAATATTTCCCTTCACTTCCTCAAAATGCTGTGTTTAAAATTTATAAAGTACTAATGACTAGACTTTGGGCGTTGATGCTCCTAAATGTGCCTGCGGATATCCGATGGCTTATCGAAGCCAAGGTGAGATTGTCCGGTGAGCCGGACATTAATCTCGCAAAATACATTCCTGGTCTAGTAAAGAGCTACTACGCCAAGAGGCGAAGAGCGAAAAGGTTACAAGTATGTTATAAATGTGCTAGATGGAATTGTAACCAGACTTGTCATTCACTAGGTTTTGCGTCCAGGAATAGAGAAATAAACTTTCATTTATTAAGAATGGTTTGAGTAATGAGTCGCTGGATAATGTTTTGTTAACTCTCGGGTCACATTCTTGTGGACTTGTTCAGCGTGAATTGCTTAATCTATGGACACAATTTCGTGATGAATTGCAGTGTTATAGTCTAGGGAATCTGACTAAAAACGACCCTGTTTGCCAGTTTATAAGAAAACTGGATTGGAAGCAAATCCCCGACTCATAGAAGGCGTTTCAGCCGTTACTGGACGTAAAACCAGAGGAAGATGTGAGCCACAATCACAACTACTTTGTATATTTGAATGTGTGTTGTTATTGTCAAATTTTTTTTTCTTGTTTCGTTTGATCTGATTATCAATGTTGTTTTTGTGTTGTTGTTGTTTATTGATTTTGTTTATTTTAATTTCAAGTTTTCTTTTTGACAAACCATATGACTACTCTATGGCATAAGTACACGTGGGAGACAAGTGTGGAGGTTTTGTCAACCTCCACCGAAAGTTTATCTCCATTTTCCATGCTTCACATGGGAAACAAGTGTGTAGGTTTTGTCAAACCTCGCCGAAAGCATATCTCATTTTTTCAAATTTTGTGGCGATAAATCTGCATCGAGCAACCCCCACCGAAAGTATGTCCCCATGTGTCAAAATTTGAGAGTTTTATGGGTGTATATATACATTCAGCATATTTTCATATGTCATTCCATAACCTGTCTTGCAATTGAAAAGCATAATATCTAACGTGTCTTACACAATATTAGAGCACTTGTAGAAATGGAGAAAACACCAATTCGGCGATTCTGCAATATATGCGTATTTTGCGGATCGCAATTTGGTAAAGATGGAGAGTTTACCACAGCAGCTCTTGATCTTGGTAGGACATTAGCTGCAAGGGGTATTAATTTGATTTATGGAGGGGGTAGTCTTGGGTTAATGGGGTGTGTGTCAACATCTGCATCCCTAGGAGGGAGCAAAGTTCTCGGCATTATCCCTAAACCATTAGCTGTACGAGATATCGTAGGCAACACAATCGGAGAAGAGTTACAGGTCTCTAGTATGCATGAGCGTATTGCACATATGGTTGTTAAGTCCGATGCATTTATAGCTTTGCCGGTTGGTTATGGTACATTAGAGGAGATATTTCAAATCACCTCTTGGGCACAGCTAAACATCCATCGAAAACCCATTGGTTTGTTAAATGTCAATATTTTTTTTGATGGTTTGTTGTCTTTTCTTGATCAAGCAGTAGAAAAAAACTTCATCTCACAGTCGGCGAGGCAAATCCTGGTTACAGCTTCAACTGCAGGGGAGTCAATTGACAAATTACAAGCATTCGTCTATTCGCCTGATCCAGCAATAGCTCGGATAGATTGGTTTGGAGAAGGCAATAAGAGGCGTAAACTGGATTTAACACTCCATCTGTAATCTCTATCTACTGGTTTGCTTCATTTTCGTTTGTTTTCTCTTTATTGTATTTATTTGAGTTGAGTTTTTTTTTCAGGTTGTTTCTTTCACCCCAGGTAATATTTTTCTATCTTGGCTTTTAGAGTGGTGGCTTAAAAAGTTCAAGTTCTCTTGAAACGCATTCTGGATTTCTTTAATCCATAATGGCTGAATAAGGAGGCTAACTTCTAAACTTTTAGACCCATTCTAACTGACTTGTTTGTGTTTGTTGATTTGTTGGACTTTATTATTTTCTGAGTAAGTTTAGTTTTATGTAATTTCGAGTTGTTGTGTGTTTTTGTATTTATCAGTTTCGATTCGAAAAAAAAAACATTGTGGAAAAACCTGAGAATGGCAGAATATGGGGTTTTCTTAACTCTTGAAACGCATTCTCTCTCAGTAAATCTGTAGTTTGTTTATTTCATGTTGTTTGAAGTGTCTTGTTTCTTGTTTTGTTTCTTTCATAATAAAGGTATATAGGCTGGAAACCTTAAGTCTGCGGGCTACTGGTCCTAAGGATTGTTGAAATATACAATCTTGACTCAGGTGTAACAATGCCACGTACCTCTTCTCTTGCATTTTATGGGCCAACGATAAGGCAATGATTGAATTAAGAATAACTCTTGGAAAATGATAAATGATGCATGGATCTGTGTGCTTGAAATGTTTATTGGTTTTTGCTTTGCTTTTGATTCCTTGCGCAACATTGAGCACTGAGCTATTATCACTGAGTTATTTGTTCACTGAGAGAACGTTTATGTAATTTAAATGTTTCTTCAGATTTCAATGAATTCTAGAACTTGTTTGATGGTCACTCGAGGCGAAATCCTAGACTCTGCAACATTGGGGAAATGATTTAGGCCATCTTTGGACCGTTTGAGCCTTAATAGCCAACCTTGACTGAAATTGATTCCTAGTTACCCCTTTGAGCCTCTGTAAGCCTTTTTCTTTGTTAACTCACTAAAAGATTTCCTAACCTAAAATGAATTTGTTCCAAACAGTTTATCCTTACCTATGAGCATGTAGATCATTCATAATTAAATTCTGTGCTATGTTCTGGTTTTGGGAAGTTAGAGGAGGTTGGATTGTGCCATGAGCAATGCAAGTGAGTTTTATTATGTTTGTAAAAAAAAAAAAGAGAAAAAAATCTGTACTTATCTTCCAAGTACTTAAACATTGAGGACAATGTATTGTTTAAGTGTGGGGGAGTGGAATTGCAATTAAAAAAAAAAGAAAAAAAAAGAAAAAAAGAGTTCTATACCCTTGGGCATTCTTAAAAAGAATGAAACAACAAAGTGTGGGGGTGTAGTTTCTTTTGCTTTCTACAAAAAAAAAAAGAAAAAAGAAAAAAAAGAAAAAAAAAGAGAGTTCGAGTGTTTTGAATAAGTTTGGGAGAGTCATTTGATGAATAAGAATGAATTTTTTATGTCATGGGCTTGAGCTCCACATAATATGGAATGATTTTATGTGTTTGTGGGTGATTTGAGCCTAATTATTATCCTTTATCATACCTTCACCCAAGCCAAACGTTACAAGCTTAATAAAGTCCTACTTGATCCTTGGTGTTGTACATGTCTACATTAGTGGAGAGTGACTTGAAAAGCAGGCCTATGGAGTGCATTTATACATACATCTTCACTATTAAATATGATTCATTTTTAAGCATAAACTCATCCGGGTTACAAGTGATTAGGTGAGAATGGCTCTACACACACACACTTGAGGAATTGAAGTGAAGCGAAACTAATATTTGAGATGAAATTCTTGATCTAGTGCATTATTTTGAAGTTTTCCTTGGGTTATAATTAAGTACAATCTTTGAGGCCTATTTGCAGTTGAAGCATTTGTGTGTTTTAATTTTTCTTTGATTCTATTTCGGTTTAGTTTTGTTTCGTATCATTTTAGTTGCTCGAGGACTAGCAAAGTCTAAGTGTGGGGGAATTTGATAGGTGTCTATTTATGTATACTTTTATATCAATTCGTCCATGTTTCTTTGCTATATTCCTTGGTATTTTTATGTTTTTGTGTGGTTTTGATGTTTGTAGTAGTTTTGGAGCAACTTGCACAAAAATGGAGTAAAACCCTTCATTTTCACCTCTGCTAGTCAGTGATCTTCTCGGAGTTAATTGTATTGATATACAATGAACCCGACGACATATTATATACCGTTGGAAAGCTCTCGAAGTCTATTTTTTAGAGAAATTTACGGTTTATAAATCCATTCAGTGTACCAAAAGTTGTAATCAAAACAGTGTGAGATGTATAGAAGTATAATTCCACAAGTCACTGTAGCATGTATAATACGGGGCACTGTAGCAAGTCACTGTAGCAGAGTATTTAAACACCTTTTAGGGTTTTATTTTCATAACTTGAAGAGGGGAGAACGTGGTGGAGGCTTCAGCTCTGGAATTCTTTCATCTCTTGGAGTTCTTGAAGGAGAAAGAAGCATGGAAAGAGGAAGAACTACAATCCAAAGATAATTACATCAAATTTGCTAAGTTTTTCCCTTCCCTTTCATTTTCTGGAATGTCTCCATGTTGTATTATATTTACCACGTTCTTAAACATGTGTAACTGAATCTGATTGGTTGAGGGTGATTTCAAAGCCCCTGATATGGTTTTTGTAAGTTGATTGTGTAAGGAATTGTTATCCAATTCTCTAATTGAATTGCTTGTATTCTCCCATATTTAATGCTTATGATTGCTTGCTGATTGTATTTGAGTGGCCAACTGAATATAATCTTGTTGTGATTTATTGCTATACTAGAAATCTTGATCCGTAATTGTCTTGAATTTCTAATCATTAGTAGCAAAATTGTGATCAGAGATTGCAATTGGAGAATACACCCTAAGTTAAATAATCCGAGCTTGTGTGTTTATTGCTTAGATCAACCTATCTTTCTTATCGTAATGCATCCATTGAATTAAATTTAGAGAGCTTGTTCTAGGTTGTTAAATGGATAGAGATTAAATAAAGAGCCTGTTTTATTTAACAACAAAGTAAGGAAAGATTGGGATAACAGAGCTTGTTGTTATCTACGTTTGATAACTTCAATGCTGTAATTGGATTACAATTTCTACAAATATCGCAATTCATATCTTGTGGCAGAGAATGAACTCTTAACCAAGTGTCTCCCATTGATTTTTCATTCAAATTTACTTTCTGTTTTGTATTCTTTACTTGCATTCTTATTTCATTTAGTAAATCATTCAACAAAAATCCCCCCTGTTTAGTTTATTGTTGCTGGAAATAACAAATTCAATTAGAATCAATCCTCGTGGGAACGATATCTTACTTTATCACTTTATTACTTGTGCGACTAGTATACTTGCTATTTTTCGAACGCATTACTCAAACCATTCTTAATAATTGAAAGTTTATCTTCTCTATTCCTGGACGCAAAACCTAATGAACGACAAGTCTGGTTACAATTCCATCTAGCACATTTTATAACATACTTGTAACCTTTTTGCTCTTCGCCTCTTGGCGTAGTAGCTTTTCCCTAGACCAAGCATGTAATTTTGCGAGAGTAATGTCCGGCTCACGGACAAGCTCACCCAGTTTGGCTATCGATAAGCCATCGGATATCAGCAGGCACATTAGGAGCAATCATGCCCAAAGTCTAGTCATCCGTACTTTCTAAATTTTAAACACAGCATTTTGAGGAAGTGAAGGGAAATATTTACGAAGGTTCGATAGAAAGATATCAGCATCCATTGAAGAGAAGAAAAGGAGAGTATTACCGATAATGCGATTGAGTTTGTTCTTCTCCCAGATATGCACGTTTCAAACCTTCGAACAATGGCTTCAATCCCGTTTGAATGTTTCCTCAAGCTGTTGCACAACTGAACTCGAAGCACAGAATAATCAAATTAAACACAAGAAAAGAAAAGAAAAGAAAGAAAATAGAGACACATAAAAGAAATAAAAACACAAGAGCAAACGAAAGTAAAAAACAAACAACAAAACAAATGAGAAAGATGGCAAAGAGAGATAAAAAACTGATCAATTATACTAGCCCATGAGAGGAATCTCCTCGAAACACAAAAACTGATCAATACTACCTTCTTTTCTTTGTCTCTTTTTATTTATATTTCAAAAACATTGGGTTGCCTCCCAATAGCGCTTGGTTTAACGTCCTCAGCCTGACGTTATCTGTCCTCACCCATCAAGATAAGTTGGCTCGTAGAGAGGTACCTCATCGATGTCCTGCATCACTGAATTCTCATAGTAAGGCTTCAATCTATGCCCATTCACCTTGAATACTTTGTCCGTTTTTAAGCTCTTGATTGCCACTGCACCATAAGGAAAAACATTAGTAATAACAAAAGGTCCAACCCATCGAGATCGTAATTTATCTGGAAATAACTTGAGACGAGAATGAAATAAAAAACTTTCTGTCCCACTTCAAAATTCTTCCTGGAGATCATTTTATCATGAAATGCCTTAGTTTCTCTCCTTGTAAATTCGAATTCTCATAGGCATCTTATAAGTGTCTATTTATATATCATTTTCATATCAATGCGTCCATGTTTCTTTGCTATATTCCTTGGTATTTTTATGTTTTTGTGTGGTTTTGATGTTTGTAGGAGTTTTGGAGCAACTTGCACAAAAATGGAGTAAAACCCTTCTTTTTCACCTCTGCTAGTCAGTGATCTTCTCGGATTTAATTGTATTGATATACAATGAACCCGACGACATATTATATACCGTTGGAAAGCTCTCGAAGTCTATTTTCTGGAGAAATTTAAGGTTTATAAATCCAATCAGTGTACCAAAAGTTGTAATCAAAACAGTGTGAGAAGTATAGAAATGTAATTCCACAAATCACTGTAGCATGTATAATACGGGACACTGTAGCAGGTTACTGTAGCAGAGTATTTAAACACATTTTAAGGTTTTATTTTCATAACTTGAGGAGGGAAAACGTGGGAGGAGGCTGCATTTCTGGATTTCTCTCATCCCTTGGAGTTCTTGAAGGAGAAAGAAGATTTTGAAAGAGGAGGAACTACAATTCCACGAAGATTCATCTACAAAGAAGATTTTCAAAGAATTTGCTAATTTCTTTCTTTCCTTTTCAATTCTGGAATTTCTCTGTATTGTATTTGTTATTCTGATTGAATATGTGTACCTAAATCTGAATTGGTTGAGGGTGATTTCAAAGCCCTTGATATGGATTTTGTGAGTTGATTGTGTAAGAAATTGTTATCCAATTCTCTAATTGAAGTTGCTTGTATTTTCCTATATCTAATGCTTATGATTGCCTACTGATTGTATTTGGAATGGCCAACTGAATATAATCTGTTGTTGTCTATTGCTAGATTAGAAATCTTGATCCGTAATTGTCATGAATTTCCAATCATTAGTAGCAAAATTGTGATCAGAGATTGCAATTGGAAAATACAACCTAGGTTAAAAAATCCGAACTTGTGTGATTATTGCTTAGATCAACCTATCTTTCTCATCGTAATGCTTCCATTGAATTAAACTCAGAGAGCTTGTTCTAGGGTGTTTAATGGATAGAGATTAAATAAAGAGCTTGTTTTATTTAACAACAAAGTAAGGAAAGATTGGGATAACAGAGCTTGTTGTTATCTACGGTTGATAACTTCATGCTGTAATTGGATTACAATTCTATGTTAATTCACAAATTCATATCTTGTGGCAGAGAACGAACTCTTAACCAAGTGTCTCTCATTGATTTTTCACTCCATTTAACTTTGCTTTGTGTTATTCTTCATTTGCTTTCGTATTAAGTTTAGTTAATCAATCAACAAAACCCCCCTCATTTAGTTTATTGTTGCTTTCGAATAACAAATTCAATTAGAATCAATCCTCGTGGGAACGATATCTATTTATCACTTTATTACTTGTGCGACTAGTATACTTGCTAGTTTCGAACGCATCAGCATCATTTCTAAGTTCTTCCAATTCTTGCAGTTGAAGCTTCCTTTGTTCTCCAGCAGCATCCATCTCCATGTTACAAAGCTTTACAGCCCACCATGCTTTGTGTTCGAGCTCTACCGGAAGGTGACATGGCTTACCATAGACTAACCTATACGGAGACATACCAATAGGTGTCTTGTAAGCAGTCCGGTATGCCCAAAGTGCATCATTAAGTCGTAGGCTCCAATCTTTTCTGTTTGGATTCACTGTCTTCTCGAGAATGGACTTGACTTCTCGATTTGAAACTTCAACTTGACCACTAGTTTGTGGATGATATGCAGTAGACACCTTGTGAGTGATGTTGTATTTCTTGAGCAAGGCTTCAAATGATCGTTGCAGAAGTGTGTCCCTCTATCGCTAATCATGGCTCTTGGTGTTCCAAATCTCGCAAAAATGTTAGATTTCACAAAATCTACAACAACTTTATAATCATTAGTTCTCGTAGCTTTTGCTTCTACCCATTTAGAAACATAATCCACAGCAAGTATAATGTAAACATTACCAAATGATGAAAGAAAAGGACCCATGAAATCAATACCCCACACATCAAAAATCTCGACAATAAGTATAGGGGTTTGTGGCATTTGATTTTTGGCACTTAAATTACCTGTCCTTTGACAACGGTCACAAGCTTTGTAGAACAGATATGCATCTTTGAACAATGATGGCCAGTAGAATCCACAATCAAGAACTTTAAGGGCTGTTCTTTTTGTTCCGAAATGACCTCCACATGCATAAGAATGACAGAAGGTTAAAATTGAATTAAATTCAGATTCAAAAACGCACCTTCTTATCACTTGGTCAGAACAATGCTTCCATAATTGTGGATCATCCCATATGTAATACTTGGCAATGTTCTTGATCTTGTCTCTTTGAGCTCGAGTCAAGTCATGTGGTAGCTTCTTGGTAACTAAGTAGTTGACAATATCTGCATACCAAAGGGCTACTACATTTAGAGACAACAATTGTTCATCCGAAAAACTTTCTTGTAATGGCAGTGTATTCTTATCATGGACAATGCGACTGAGATGGTCTGCAACTAAGTTTTCACTTCCCTTCTTATCTTTGATCTCCAAGTCAAATTCCTGTAAAAGTAGTATCCACCTGATAAGCCTTGGTTTTGCATCTTTCTTTGTGAGCAAGTACCTCAAAGCTGCATGATCAGAATAAACGGTTACTTAGTACCAATCAAATAAGATCGAAACTTTTCTAAAGCAAAAATAACCGCTAGCAGCTCTTTCTCAGTGGTAGAATAATTAAGTTGAGCATCATTTAAAGTCCAAGATGCATAGTAAATGGCATGTGAAATTTTGCCAATTCGTTGACCCAAAACAGCACCCACAGCGTAGTCACTTGCATCGCACATGATCTCGAATGGATGATTCCAATTCGGAGATTGGATTACTGGAGCCGAAGTCAAGAGTTCCTTCAGTTTCTCAAATGCTTCTTTGCATTTCTCATCAAATTCAAAGGCCACATCATTCTGTAATAATCTGCATAGGGGCAATGCTATCTTCGAGAAATCTTTGATGAATCTAAGATAAAAACCTGCATGACCAAGAAACGAACGAATATCCCGCACACTTGTGGGAGGTGGTAAGGAACATATAAGATCTATCTTGGATTTATCCACCTCTATACCTTAGCAGAAATAACATGTCCCAAAACTATACCTTGATCTACCATAAAATGACATTTCTCCCAATTCAGAACAAGGTTAGTTTCTATACATCTTTGAAGTATAAGGGTAAGGTTGTCAAGGCATTTATCAAAAGAATCACCAAAAAAACTAAAGTCATCCATAAATACCTCAATAATGTTCTCAACATAATCAGAGAAAATACTTACCATACACCTTTGGAAAGTGGCAGGGGCATTGCAAAGACCGAAGGCATGCGTCGATAGGCAAATGTACCGGATGGGCATGTGAATGTAGTTTTCTCTTGATCCTCAGGGGCAATGACAATCTGATTATATCCTGAATAGCCATCAAGAAAACAATAATGAGAATGATCTGCTAATCTCTCCAGCATTGATCAATGAATGGCAAAGGACAAGTGATCCTGCGAGTTACTGTAAAAAAAAAAAAAAAAAAGATTTAGTCTTACCGATTAATCAATACAAACTCGCCAACCTGTTTGGATACGAGTGGGAACTAGCTCATTATTGTCATTCTTAACCACCGTAACACCAGATTTCTTCGGAACAACTTGGATTGGACTCACCCACTTGCTATTCGAAATTGGATAAATCACACCCACATCTAACAATTTCAGGATTTCTTTCTTGACAACTTCCATCATTGGAGGATTCAACCTCCGCTGTGCTTCTCGAGTGGGCTTGGATCCTTCTTCTAATAAGATACGGTGCATGCATATGGCTGGGCTAATACCTTGGATGTCAGCAATTGTCCACCCAATGGCTGTTTTGTGAT